>PISW01001283.1:227337-385009 GCA_004023785.1 Mungos mungo | reverse complement strand
CCGGGGTCCTCCCCCACCTCCCACCCTCCCCAGGGTCTTCCCCCACCTCCACTCCCTGGGGTCCTCCCTCCCATCCCCATCCCCCCTGAAGTCCTCCCCTTCCGCTCCCCCATGAAGTCCTCCCAGCCCGCCTACCCCCACCCTGCCCCCTTGCCTGGCCTGGACACCTGCCGGCTCCTCTCCCAGGCCCTTCTGCTGCATGGTGACGTCAGCCCCGCCCAGAGTTTTGTCCTCAAACCAGCCACCCTCCATTCTGGCCTTATTGTCCCTGCTTGTCCCCAAGCCTGAGCCACACAGGGGCCTCTCCTACCACATCTCACGCCTCTCTGCTTCCATGCTTCTGTTCATGTCTGCTCGCTGCCCGAATGTTCTTTCCCCTCTTCACTTGCCGGTGCTCTGCTCATCTGTCTACACCCAGCCACCCCTCTGCAAATCTTCACTGCAGGCCTCCGTCAGGACCGGTCTCACGTGCCCCCGAGGTCCCAGGGCACTGTGCAGGTGTACCGTCTGCAGCAGTGACCACATTCTGCACCCGAGCCTAGCTTTGATTTGTGTCTCTGCCCTGTTTCAGGAGGTGGAGGCCTCAAGAGCATGGTCTCTTCGACTTTATAATAATGACAATGACAATAGTAATAATGATGACCAGCATGAGTGGATCGCTTTTACAGGGGTCCTACAGGCCCATCATACCCTACGTAACCCTCGTAGAACCCAGCGAAGTCGGTTCTGGACTCCCCCCACCCCAGTCTACAGATGAAGGTGGGAACACAAGGGTATCAGGTGGCCCAAGCGACAAAGCCAGAAAGGAAAGTCATGCAGACCACTGGGCATCTAAAGTCAGAGGTCGCAACTGAGTCATAGCAACCACCTCACATGTTGCCAGGACTCACTAGCCTCTCCTGGGAGCTTTAAAAAAAAGCAGTGATGCTGGGGCGCCCGGGGGGCTCAGCGGGTTAAGCGTCTGACTCTTGGTTTTGGCTCAAGTCATGATCCCAGGGATCGAGCCCTGAGTCAGGCTCTGCACTGAGATTCTCTGGGCTTGGGATTTCCTCTCTCCCCTCTGCCTCTCTCTCCCACTCCTCGTGTTCTCTCTATATATAAATAAAATAATAATAATAATAATAATAATAATAATAATAATAATGCTTTGGCCCCAATCGCAGAGAGTCAGATGGAGTTGGTCTGGGCCGTGGCCGCCCAGTCGATTCCAGAGGGTAGCCGGGATTGAGAAACCCCGCTCCAGGGCCCATGGCCTCATGGCTCCGTCTGACCTTCTGGGCCAGGCCTTGGAAAGAGGATTGGCCACACCTGGCAAATCTCACCACTGCCTGTACCACCTTAAAAAGGGGGCCAGTGCCTTATTTTTTAAGCAAACCACCATAGCGGAGACAGTAGCCAAACAAGGTAACCAGCCCTACCCTGCCTCACCCCCACTCATGGACTCTCCTCCTTTGGATTTTCTGTCACCAAAGGCCTCAATCTGCTCTGGAGCCTTCTCAGTATACAGGGGAGGAGGTACCTCTATAGAGAATCACTGGGGCCAAATGGAAACTCACAGCACACCCATTTTACAGAAGGGCAAGCTGAGGCCAAAAGAGGGGAAGGGGTTTGGCCTGGACCACACAGAGCAGTGGGGCCCAAGCTAGAACCCAGCTCTCCTGATGTTTGATGTGGGTGTCTTTCTGCTCAGTGTGATTCCAGCCTCTTCTTGCCTCTCACTGGCTGATCCTTAGAAAACCAAGCCACCTCTCTGAGCCTCGTTTTACATCCCCGCCAGCTGGTGGCAGAGTCTAATGGCCCCTTGCAAGGATTACATGAGGACCAGATAAAGCGGTGGTGCTGGGGTAAGGAGAGTCCAGTCATTTACTGATTGAGACAAGAAAATCAAATTGGCACAAACCAGCCAGGGCCTGCTGCCTCAGAGATGTGTCCAGAGGCTGCCACGCTTCAGCCCCAGGAACATCTTGGCCCAGGGTCCAGACACCTGCTGTGGTCTATGGCCTGTCCATCTCGCATCTTGGCTCTGAGTCTCTGCCCAGGCCCTGGGGCAACAGTTTGTCCCCATCCTATGCTGTTTCTGCTTCTTAACTCGTGCACAGTGACATCAGCACAGCCTGCAACCTGGCAGAACATTTTCCTTCCCGGGCCCCTGCGCCCTCACCAGCTGCTTGCTCCCCAGACTAGCCCTTTCCCCGGCAGCTTGCCTGGCTCTGCCTCTATCTGGCCTCATGCCCTTGAGCAAGTTGCTTGACCTCTCTGAACCTCAGTCTCTGCCTCTGCTAAGTGGGTATCATTCAAGCCACCCCCTTGCTGCAGGAGGAACACAGGGAACCTGGTCTCATGATAAACGGCACACAGTCACTTTGCATCATGACCTAACAACAGTCCATGGCGGTTGACTTTGGTGTTTGCTTATGCCTGGGTCAGGTGGGGGTGGGGATTGAGCCCGTCCTCCCCGTCACCCTGCCCCACAAAGATGTGGCAGAGTTGTGTCAACAGCTGCTGCCTTCTCTGACAGCGAGGTCATTGTGACTGGACAGGTGCAGGCAGGTGGGGGACCCGACAGGCAAACAACAGCTGAAAGGGAGTGGGAGGTGGAGCTGAGCTTGTCACTGGACTGGAGCCAACTCCAGGCTGGGAGTCCACCAGGTCTCCTGGTCCAATCATGGCAGTATTCGCCCCACCTCAAGGGGGCGCCGGGGGGACACGAGACAATGCCCTGTCTGCCTGACAGAGAACCATCCAAGGCGCACTCCAAGCCCACCTGCTGGTGTCCGGCCTCATCATCCTGCCCCCGCCCCCTGCTAAGCAGCTGGGGACAAGGAGGGAGACAGCACTGGCCACCACCAGGGATAACTTTTCAAGTCCTTAAAACACAGGACGCATCTTGTTCGATGACTGCTTCAACCCAGCAGAGCTATTCCGAATAATTAAGGGATTTAGTGGACACCAACCAATCAGAAAGGAAGCCAGCTGGAGCAAGGGATGGAGGTCCCTTCTTGTGCCAAGCACTAACCCTTTGATTATGTGGCCATTCCGAGGGACTGGGGGGAGGGCCTGGGGCCATGGCTGTTTGCCACCTGGGGTGGAGAGGTTTCAATATTTTAACAACCAGTACACCTATAACGAGTACCTGAATATCTTTTCTGCTCAAAGTAAGCCAATGACACATCCTTTGCTAACATCTATGTTTCCTTTTCTGCAAAAGTAGGGGTAAAATGACCCCCACCATCATATATCAGCTGATACCCTTCATTCGTTCATTAAACAAAACTTTTGCAGAGCACACACTATGGGCCAAGTTCTACAAAAGGTGCTCAATACACAGAGTTGAAGAGAGAGATAGCTATTGCTCTTAAGGAATTCCTAGTCCAGTAACTATGCCGGCCACAATGAAGACAGACAACAGAGGGCGCCGGGAGAATCAGAGGAAGAAGGGCAATGGGAGAGCTTTCCAGGGATGTTCCGGAGAGGTACCATTTGAGCTGGGTTTTGAAGGATGCATAAGAGTTCAATAGACCAATGGAAGAAAGGACATTCCTCAAAGTGCGGAGAACAGGAGCACAGGCAGGAAGGCAAGTGATTGGGGAGCCTCACAGGACAGGACGGAGGGTGTCACCGGCCCCTCATCCCCTGGCCCTGGGGTCCCCTTCCCCCGGGGACCACTTACGTCTTGTTCAGGAGAGCCAAGTGCTGCCTGCTTTCTCAGTCTTGCCTCCTTGGATTCTTTCTCAGTCTCCCGGACCAGCTGCTTGATGAAGCCTCCTGGGATGACAGAGAACAGGGGAGGGGGCGAGGACGGTGGGGGGCTCTTGTCCTCCTCCCGAATCTGTTTTGCGGAAGCAAAGAAGGAGAAAGCTCAGTGAGTGAACCAGTGGGAGCCGGCGGCCATTTAGAAAGTTCACCGTGGAACCTGGCGCAGGGGGAGGGCCGGAGAGGACATACATGGCCAAGCGCATGTATGAGCGGCCATGGCAAAGCAGGTGAAGTTCAGCGGGCTCTGGGCGCCTCGAGGCAGCACATGAAAATGGAATGCATGAGTCGCAGAGGCCACAGGTCAGTGCGAATTTCTGCCTGGACTGAGTTTCCTCATACCTGACGTTGGCCTTTCAAGGCCGTTGGGTCCCTTCCTTGGCACGGAACAGACCCGTGTCTGGGAGGATCTGTTCCAAAAGAGGCTACTCCATTTTCCAGAAAGGGATGGATCCCAGGGAACCAGCCACATGCTCTAGCAGTTAATACAGCGTGCCAAGATCATGGTAAGGTGGGCAATGGCTCGCTGCCACGGTCCTATACAAATCCAACCTGTGGCTACCACCCACTCCGCTGACTTGGAGCTACGGCTTCTTGATGGCCCTTTAACCAGGCCCTGGGCAGCCAAGGGCGGGAGACGGGCGTTTTACACCAGTAGCAGGATCTAGCCCCAAGCTGGCTGGGGTCAGTAGGCAGCTGAGACTCCTCTGTGGACCACAGCGACCTTGGGGGCTGGGGCAATGCCATCTGCTCTGGCCGACGGGGCAGAGGGTGGGGTCGGGGTGGGCTATCTTTAACTGGCATCACAGACTGCTCACGAGGGGGAAAAAATCTATAGCACTTTCTACGGCAGAGCTACACACGGGCTTAAATAAGCTCCTTATCAAGGTCCTCAGCGTGTGGCTGGCAAGGACTTGATCTCTTCAGCCCTGCAGGATCCACAGGAGCTGGGAAAGCCCAGGAGGCAAAGCAGAGGCCATCGGGGGAGGCGGGTGGAGGCAGACCTCTGTCCAGGGAGAGAGATGCAGGGGACGTGAGGAGGTGGCTGACACCATGCCCGTCCGTCTCGATGGAGACTGAAAGCCGTGTCATGGCAAGAGGGAGTCCTAAGGTCCCCTGGGCAGGTGCTGTCCCCTGCTTCCTTCAGGGCTGCTCTCCACGTTATCCCCAGATCAGTGGGGGAGGGGCAAAGGTAACCAGAGCCAGCCAGAGAGAAGCTGCCTGGCCACCCACCCCTCAGCCTGCCAATTCATCAAATCACGCACAAGGTGGGCATGCAGGGTAAAGTAGATAGCAGGCATTCAAGAAAGAGACAGCTCTTCGTGGTATCTTGTGAGGTGAGGGGTACAAAAGGGGAGAAGGGCCTGATTCCAGTTCTCCATGGTGACAGAAGGCAGGACCACAGGAAGCCGTCTCCCTGGCCTACATCCGGCAGCGAGCAGCTCTGTCTCTGCCCCACCACCCACACAAACCCAGAGCTCGTCAGCCGCCATGACGGTACAGATGGGACAGCTGGTCTATCCTCATTCCCCCGCTGCCTACAGAGGAACAGGAAAAGACGGGGTGGTCATGGGGGGAGTGCACGGAGTTCATGGACCGGGTTAGAGAGGCTGCGGCTAACCAGCGGGCATGGGGAAATGAAGGTGGGACTGGACACATCGCAGGGAGGGCTGGATGTGGGACTCCCTGCCAGAGGCGGGACGCTCTGACTTGCCCTCCCAGGGTCGAGTCAGCCCTGCGGATCCAGCCTGAGCCCTGAGTGTTACTTTCCTTCTGCTCCCACAGGGCGAGGCGTGATGAGATGGCCATGCTGAGGTCAGGGCTGAGATGAGGTGACACGGGGCTCTCTGCAGACAGCACGAAATGTGGCTTTATGGACACACGGCACGTGAGGTGAATGGACACAAGACTGACACATGGAGACATGGGTAGGGGTGGAGAGAAGAGAGATACAGGTTAGCTCTTGGACACAGCCCTGCTCCGCCCCCTCCAATGCCAAGAATCAAGGTCACATGTCTGGGCACAGCCCCCTGGAAGGACAATGATCAGCATGGAGGCCACTGGCCTTGGAGTGGACAGCACCCCGAAATCCTTTTCCCCTTAACCCCGCACTTTAACTTGTCATTGAGACAGAGCATATATCAAAAAAGTACGTAAGTACATAGCTCAGTGGCGCTCACCTAAAGAACAGACCTATTGACCGGATGAAGAATAGAACACATGATTTTATTTGTGCGAAGTCCAAGAACAGCACATCTCACCCATCGTGGTGAAGGTTGGAGGACCTGTTAGCTTTGGGCTGGAAAGGGGCCCAGGGGAACTTCCTGGGGTGATGGAACTATTCCATATCCTGATCTGGGAGAGCGCCACATGAGCGCACCATAGGGAAAAATTCACCCCGCTGTACAATTAATTCACTGGACGTCAATCCTACATCAATTCAGAAATAAACAAAACAGGGACACCTGAGTGTCTTAATCAGCCCAGTGTCCGACTCTTGATTTCAGCTCAGCTCATGATCTCAGGGTCATAGGAGGGAGGCCCGCGTTGGGCTCCAGGCTGAGCGGTAAGTGTGGAGCCCACTTAAGATTCCTTCTGTCCGGGGCGCCTGGGCGGCTCAGTCAGTTAAGCGTCCGGCTTCGGCTCAGGTCAGATCTCATGGTTCGTGGGTTTGAGTCCCGTGTCGGGCTCTGTGCTGACAGCTAGCTCAGAGCCTGGAGCTGCCTCGGATTCTGTGTCTCCCTTGCTCTCTGACCCTCCTCTGCTCGTGCTATCTCTCTCTGTCTCTCAAAAAAATAAATTAAAAAAACATTTAAAAAAAAGATTCCTTCTGTCCGCTTTTCTCGGCTCACACATCCTCTCTCTCTCTCTCTCTCTCTCTCTCAAATAAAAAAAAATTTTTTTAAATAAAAAGAATGAAAGATGAGCCTGGGTGGTTCAGTCAGTTAAGCATCTGACTCTTGATGTGGGCTCAGGTCATGATCTATGCTTGTGAGATCAAGCCCCGCACCCGGCTCTGCACTAACATTTCGGAACCTGCTTAGGATTCTCTCCCTCTGCCCCTCCCCTGCTCATGTTTGCTCTCTCTCTCTCTCTCTCTCTTTCAAAGTAAATAAATAAATAAGTAAAAGAAAATGAACAAAACATGACAGGCTCCCGACCCTCCCTCCCGCCCCCTTCTAAAGTTACTACTCCCCCCAAGGGCGATCACTGTCCTGACTTGTCCTGTCATAGAATAGTGTCTTTGTCTTTTGTGAGGGAGCTGGGGACTCTGTAGCTGGATCACGCATATTAGGACAGGCCAGGAAACCAAAACTATTCATTGGGCTGGTGCTTTGGGAGAAACGACTCAGCATATTTAGCATCGGATTGAAAGTCTCGACAAATGTTCACAACTTTTGACCCAGCAAGGCCTCTTTGGATCACAAGCTTGAGGAAGTGATTCTAAAGCAGAGAATTTCATCACTGGATGGCTTGTAGCCCTAAACCCAGAGGCACAGCCCATGTGTCCAGGAACTAGAGTCGGTCAAGTACATTAGAGCCCATCTGACTTGAAGGAGCTCACCGTGAATCCATTGAGAAGGGTGTGTAGGAAACATTTTTGAAACTCCTTCACTGAGGTATCATTTCTATGCCAGTCGTAAGGGTCACCCATTTGTAAACACACAGTGAGATGACCCCTGGAAAACTTAGAGTTTTGCCACCATGACCTCGATCCCATCACCCCCCAAAAGACCCTTTGAGACCCGTTGCGAAGTTCCTGGGTGACTCAGTCGGCGTCCAATTCTTGGTTTCAGCTCAGGTCATGATCTCACAGTTCGTGAGTTCAAGCCCCATGCCAGGCTCTTTCCTGACAGTGTAGAGCCTGCTTGGGATTCTCCCCCGCTCCCTCTCTCTCAATGTCCCTCCCCTGCTCGCTCTCTCTTTCAAAATAAATAAAGTTAAAAAAAAGAAAAAGACCATCTGCACCTCCAGCCCCAGGCAAACTCTACGGCTCTGACTGTTGCTGTCGATCTCCCTTTTGGACACTGCCTGTAAACGGGGCCCTAGCATACTCAGTCTTTGGGGTTTAGCTTCTTCCACTTCGCATAAGGTCTTCGAGGTTCCGCCACATTGTCGTGCATACAAGCACTTCATAACCCTCCCTTGCTAACTGGCGTTCCATTGTGCACACAGACCACATCTTGTTCTTGGGGTCCTGATGAACAGTGCAGCTCTGAACTGTCCCGTAAATCATTGGGCACCACGTTTCCCTTTCTCTGAGGTAGGGTCACTGTGCTGAGCCGCAGGGTGATGTTACGTTTGACATTCTTTTTAAATGTTTATTTTTGAGACAGTGAGTGTGAGTGAGGAGGGGCAGAGAGAGAGGGAGACACAGAATCCAAAGCAGGCTCCAGGCTCTGAGCTGTCAGCACAGAGCCTGATGTGGGGCTCGAACCCACAGACCATGTGATCATGACCTGAGCTAAAGTCAGATGCCCTACCGACTGAGCCACCCAGGCACCTCTATGTTTGGCTTTTTAAGACACCACCAGACGGTTTTCCCAAGTGGCTGTGCTGTTTCTCACGGCCACCCGCTGTGTGTGAGGCTGGCTCAGGGCGCCTGCACCGTGATGCATCACCCTGGAAGGTGCCCGAATTCCCCTGTAGAGACTAGAAGGCAGAGCGCAGCGCTGCACGCACTAAACTGTCCAAAAGGGGCACAACCCAAACTACCCCACAGAGAGCGAAGAGCGGAAGGATATACACCAAGGTCTTAAAGGAGGTGGTCAGGAGTGAAGGAACGAGCATCTTCTCCTCCCTCCGACTTTTGTCACTTCTGTGCTGGGCAAGCCCTCGGAGCAGTGCCCCCCCCCACGCCTCCCTCCCAGTCCTTTCCTGGAGGATGCCCCCCTCCCCAGCAGTCAGGACAACCGTCACCATTGAAAACCAAAGTTTCCATGGTCCGCCTCTGAGCAGCCGCTTTCAGCGACTTATCCAAAAGAAGACGGTCCACACAGAGTTCAAGGTGATGCCACGTGCCACCCAGACTGCTGTCTGTCTGTCAGGAGGCTGCATATCCTGGAGGCTGGTGCAGTGGACCTGGCTGGGCTGAGGCCGGCTCCCTTCATCTCACAGGAGCCTACTGGGGCCACCCTTTTCCAGCTCTGTTTTCTGTGACGTCACCTTAAGAGCTTGAAATTGGCTATGGGAGTGTTTACACCGCAGAAATGGGCAAATGCATCAGATCAGGGCTTTTGTTTCAGGAGCTGGCCATTAAACGTTTAGCAGCACGTCACTGTCTGAGACCCCCGGGCTCCTGTGGGGCCGGGCCAAGAGGAAATCTCAAGATTTAGCTCTGATGAGGTCAAGAACCCACGGGGAGAGCCTGGAAACATGTCCCAATGCAAACGGCCAGGTTTTTGCCTTGAGACAAAAGTTCCTCCCAGGCTCGTCTCTCCAGCTTGCAAAGAGAGACAGACAAGGCTGGAGAATGCACATAGGATCAGGTCTCCAGGGAGAGGGGCCTGGGAAGGAAAGGGGAGACACTGGGGAGGCCCCCGAGTGACTCATAGCCAGACTCCGTGCTCCTCCATGCCTGGGAAGCAGAGCCCAGGTTATGAATAGGCCTGACGTGAGGGAGCTGCCCTGGCCACTGTCCCCCCGGCCCCGCCACTGCCGGCTCTCCCTCCAGCCCAGGCCTGGCCAGGTCAGTGGCAGCTTCCCAAGGGTCACCCCCGGCCTCGAGGCTCTGGGGAGAATCCTGGCTGTCAGTATGGGCTGTCCTCAGCCGGGGCTGCTGGCCTGCCCAGAGGCCCACAGCACAGGGGGACGATGAGAGGGAACTCGGTATGGGGCCATCACTCCCCGTGTCCTGCCCATCAGAGGCACCAGGCCAGTCCCAGTGACCTGGGGCCAGGAGCCAATGCTACTGGGAAAGCTTTGTCAAGACTTAATTTAAGTAAGTGTTCTTATCGCCACGTTCCCTTCCAGGTCTAAAACTCACACCTGCCTCATCAGCTTCTGTTTTAAGCCCATGAGGAGACCCCGGTTGATCAGAATTCGTGGTATAATGTCTGAAGACTCCCATCAGCAGTGGGGGGGTAAGCTGGTGAGAGGAAAGGTGATCCCCAAAGCCAGGGACCCTTTGGAACAGTTTTCCCTGAATAAATGTTGGATCCAAAGGGCCCCATGGGGCCCTCAAGGCTTTCCCTGTCACCTCCCCAAATGTCCAGTCCTGACCCAGCGGCCAGGACTCCAGTGACATCTCTCCTGCTTGCCCCTCCTCCTCAGGCATACGACCTTCTGCAGGCACTTTCGCACAGACTCCCACCTCAGGGCCTTTGCACATTCTGTCCCCTTGGCTTTGAATGCTTGTCCTGCACAGCTCACCCCATCACCTCCTTCAAGCCCTTGCTCAGAGTCATCTGTCAATGATCTTACCTTCCCCATTTAAACTGAGACCTAGCCACCCACCCCCATCTCAGTACTGCCATCATTTCATCCTGCCCTTTCCCCCCACAGCACTCACCGCTATCACTGTCCAATAGGCTGTATGTTTTTTGTTTAGTTTCTGATTCACCCTGCAGCACATGACCCTTGGAGGACCAGAAGCCCCATCCGTTCTGTCCCCTTAGGTGGCCCCAGTGCCTAGAACAGAGCCTGGCACGAACTTGGCTCTCAGTGAATGTGCGTTGAATGAATGAATGAATGAGTGCAGGGATGGGTGAGGATTAGGAGCGCAGCTGGGAAGGGACGGAGCAAGCCCTTGGCCACGAGCCTGTGACAGGGACTCCTGGCATCCCCCTGTGCCATCTGCCTCCACGGGGCAGGGTGTGGGAGGGGAGGCGGGCAGCATGTTGTCATGGCCCAGGTTCATGCCCTGCCACCACCGTCACACTGTAGGACCCCAGGAAATTCTCTAGGCCTGTTTTCTCAGCTGTAAAATAAGACACCCACAGACTACACATGTGCCTGATCACTGCTGTGGCTCATATTGTCATTTTTATCTGACTCCATGGGTCAAAGCTGGCCCGGAGAACCCTGCCTCCATTGCCCCCTCCCAGCTCCCTCTCGAATTCCTACCAGGCCTGGAATTTCTTTATCTTACAAGCTGTTATCGTGTTCATTCCCACAGCGGCACAAGGTGGTTGGCATCGCTCCCATAGAGTAGATGTGACTCAGAGAGGCCAAGGCCCTTGCCCAGGGTCGCCCAGCAAAAAGGTCAAGCTGAGACCTGCTGCCCAGGAGGTGTCCCACTCCTCCCACCTCAGCCTCACACTGGCGGTGACAAGGGAGGGCCAAGCTGGGACGGCCATAGGCACCTATGTCCTGACGGCATGTTGTAGAGGCCCAGGAAATTGACTCAAGTCTTACATTCAGGGGTGCGCTCTGCTATTTGGTTAGCCTCTGCTGGGTGTTAGTCGCGGTACCGGGTCTGTCCTAGCTTGAGGATCAAGGAGGTTAACAAACTCACTCAAGGTCACACAGGAGGGACGGGATGACCTGGTGGCCCAAACCCCTGCTCCTTCTTTCCACCCTGAGAGCTCTGACCTCTGACACCGGAAGGGAGGCAACAAAAGCAAGACCGCTGACGATAGTATCACGAAGACCTGGGCACCGCTCGGCCCTGAGACCTTCACCCGATTATAAGGTGGCTGCTGTGAGTGAGCCCCGTCAGAGGGAGGGAAGTGCCTGTCCAGACAGGAGGCCGTGAAGCCGTCTGCTGGACCCCAGAGGTCGTGGTCACGACAGCACACGGGTGTTCCAGGGTCTCCATCACCTCGTCTGGCCCGCAGCAGCTCGTTCCTTTCTCATACCCTCCAGCTTCCACCAGCCCATTGGGCCACCTCCTCCAGGATGGCTTCCTGACGGTGCCAGCCCATGCCACCCTCCCAGTTGTCACAGCCTCCTGCCTTCTCCACCCAGTCACCCCATCACCCTGCCTTTAGCTCCACTGGCCACACACCTTATGGCACCACCTGGTCCTTCTCCATTTACGCTTCCATTTAGGATCGGGCTTGCCCGCAGTTTGCCTGGTGAGTGTGTTTAAGCCCCAGCTGGCTCCCCAGGGGTCTAGAGGCAGCCAGAGGTGTTGGCTGCTGTGGGAGCCAGTGTGAAGCTAGGCTGCTCGACATCTGGTGTGACGGTCACATCGGGGGCTGGGCACGCAGGCATCAGGAGACCGTGGGGAGAGGAAGGTGTCCCTGAGCTGGTGTCTGCCATTTGCCCCTCAGACACATCTTCCACCAAGTGAGTTCAAGGTCATGGCAATCCCTCCCTGGCGGACATCAGAGGGCACCAGCGCTCTCCTGATTGGCAGCCAGCCGATGGTTGACTGCCTCCCTCCACCGGAAAACAACCCACCTCAGATGGCCCCCTCCTCTGGCTGCCCTCTCCTGGTGTCAGGTCCCTCCCCTGTCTCCTCAGTCCTGGAGGAAATAACAGCTCCTTCAATTCCTGCAAAAGGGCCAGATAGTAAGTAAGCCCTCCATCAGGGAGGGGACCAGGTCCACTAGCCACTAGGCAGCTCTGCCTTTGCATTCCTGGAGCAGCCCTGGGTGATATGCAAATGATTGGCGTGTCTGTTTCAATGCAACTTTGTTCTCTAAATCAGGCCAAGAGCTGGCTCTGACCCTGGTCAAAATCTGGAAGGACAAGTCAAGGCTACCAACATCCATGCTGCACATGCTGAGTCTGAGGACCTCCTCAGTCTCTCCTTCCTCATCCTTTCCTCCAGGGCGGCCAGGTCTGGGGCCATTTCCCAAAGGGAAGGGCCCCAAGTGTATGGAAGCTGTTGGGGGAGGGAAGAGTGGGGGTTCATCTTTCTGTGTTTCATAACGCCCCACTTCCATCTTTCGCCTGCTCTGCCCTCTGGGTGCTGACCACCAAAGGTGCAGCCCCTAGGGCTCCCTGGCTGTCTGGCCTCCTGTTGAGTTTGGTCAGTGGAAGGCTCAGGGATGAGACCTGTGTAAGGGAACCACTAAACCTCCCTGGGTTTCTCTATCTAAGGCCACAAGCCCCTTGGAGAGGTCCCTCTCCATGGACAGACTGCAGTTACCCCCCAGACTCCCTATTATCCTTCTCCACCAAGGTTAGTAACCCACCACTGTCATCTCTGGGTGCTTCCGCATGATTCGTTGGTTTCCTTAATGCTGCACAAACCTGGGAAAAGTTCTTTCATTAAAAAGCCTCTCCAAATTACCAGCCCGTAAGACCTGACCAGTACAGCCAGGGTGGGGCAAGTAGGTTTCAACTCACTATCACCTCTGACAGTCGGCTAGTTTCTGCCTGGAGTGAGATATGGGAAGGACTCAGGTTTTATCTGGGCTCAGTGGAAAATAATGCTCTGATTGATTATTAATGTCTGCCCTGGGTGGGGAAGGGGGAATGGGGCATCTTTGCTATCAATTGGTCAACTGCAGGTTTTTATTTAATTTTTAAAATATTTATTTATTTTTGAGAGATGGGGGTGGGAGGTGCGGAAAGAGAGGGAGACAGAGGATCCAAAGTAGCCTGAGCTGTCAGCGCAGGGCCCGACTTGGGGCTCAAACTCACCAACTGTGAGATCATGACCTGAGCTGAAACCAAGAGTCAGCTGCCTAACGGACTGAGCCCCCCAGGCGCCCCTTGTCAACTGCAGGCTTAATGGACAAAGTGACTCCCGATTCATACATGATACAGCCAAGCTCACCCTGACCTTGACGTTGCCCAACACAGGGACACCCTCCGCTCATCAGGGCAAGGAAAACCCACAGCTAGCAAGTAACTGAGGGTTCAGGCCGCCCTCACAAACACCCACATTATCCTAGAAGATAAGGAGGCAGTGGTTAATGAGAATAAAAGGCAGTGATGGTAGCGTAGGAAAGAGAGAGAGTGTAAAGGAAAGGAGAGAGGGAAAAGCAGGGGAGGCATTGAGATGGAGAAGAATGGAGAAAACAGGGTCGCAGGGGGAGAGAATGCAATGTCTGCCCACCATCAGAGAGCCTCAGAGGACCAGCCCTGCACCCAAGGAATCTCCTGGACAGAAAATCAAGGAGTCCTTTCTTGGTCATTTCCATTGATGGGAGGCTCACTACTAAGTAAGACGTTTAGGGTCTGTTCTAACTCTGCTTTTCCTCTTTGGAAGAGCTACAAAGCCCTCAGAGGCCACAGAACCCATCTTCTGGTATCTTGGCGCAGTCTAGGATCCTCAACTCCCTGTTCCCTGGGGTCTGCCGCTTTTTCTTCCCTTGACCAGATGGCCACATTCCGTCCTCTGGAGAGACAGATAAGGTTTCCCATGGATAGGACTGAAAGTTCCAAATGGTTGGCTCCTTGGGCAACCTGCCCTCACCCCTAGGTGCTTTTCAAAAGTCAGGGCATTACCATAACAAAAAACACCTTCATACTCTCTACACTCAGGGAATTCCAATGGTGTAAGGAGTTGATAGCCTTGAATTGTGGATGAAGACGCAATATATGCAGGAAATATATCTTGGTCATGTGAATATCACACCAGGTCAATTAAAATCTGCAAGTGCTTTGCACATCAGTGGCAGACAGGCCAGCACGCACCGCCACCCCCTGCCCCTTGCCTCTATCCCTAAGTTATGCAATGAGTGTTTCTTGGAGAGGTGATTAGTGGAAAGTCTTGGTTCCTCAGTTTTCACTGTCCTCTCCCTATCCGTGGTTGTCACACTGACCCAGGTTGGCCACAGGCCCCTGCCAGTCACCCTATAGCCTGATGAGATGCTAGACCTCACTGATGGGCCTCCTGGCCTCACACAGGGATGACCCATAATGTTTCTCCCTCCTGCCAGTGTCAGCTGATCCGCAGTTGGGACTGTCCGGAGTGGGGCGTTGAGAATGATCCCGCAGTAGCGGCAAAGCATGTGGTGATTGACTAGTAATGCCTGCCTCAGGCACAGGAACGGGTACAGGTGGTATCTCTCTCTGCCAAGTATTTACCATTTGCAGTCTGGTGTCCCCCCCTGGCCACTGTGAAGCAAGGAGCTGGGCATACGTCTGCCAGGGGGCAGGGCGGCTCCCCGACTGCTCTTGGGGGTTGAGTGCCCCATCAGAGGGCTATCTTCCTACCCCAGCTGTGTTGCTATCTAGAGCTGTGCTGTAGAATATGGCAGCCGCTAGCCACTTGGTGGCTAGTTAAATTTTAATTATTTAAAATCAAGTTAAATGAAAATGTCACCTTCTCAGGCACACTAGACACACTTCAAATGCACAATGGCCACATTGGCCAGCAGCTACCATGTTGGATAGAAAGGCACAGAATGTTCCTATCACCGCAGAAACTCCGTGGGGTCACATTGGAGTAGATCAGTGGTTTTTCCCGTCAGTGGACATTTGACAATGCCTGAGAACATCTTTGGTTGTCACAACTAGAGGGGACCAGCATTACTGGCATCTAGCGGGTAGAGGCCAGGCGCCGGTAAACATCCCACGGTGCACAGGACCTCCCCCCTGCCCCACCCCTCCCCACCCCACACATAGGAAAGAATTATCCAGACCCAAAGGTCACTTGTCAGAAGGTTGAGTCACCTTCAGCTAAAAAATTCATATTAATTGGAGAAGAGACTTAAGGGGGAGAAAATGAGCAAAATAGTCTTTCTTTGAATAATAAATAGCAAAAAACAATAATAGCACAATAATTGACAAAAGAGAAGAGATTCCCAGATCTGTCACCACTTAGTAGCTCTGTGCCCTTGGACAGTCACTAAACCTCTCTGATTCTCAAATTCCTCCTCAGTAAAAGTGAAATGCCACCCTCCACTGGATTATCAGTGGATTTAATTTTTTTTAATGTTTTTTATTTATTTTTGAGAGACAGCCCTCTGTCTGACAGCGCGAGCAAGGGAAGGTCAGAGAGAGGGAGACACGGAATCTGAAGCAGGCTCCAGGCTCTGAGCTAGCTGTCAGCCCAGAGCCTGACGTGGGGCTCGAACCCACGAACCGTGAGATCATGACCTGAGCCGAAGCCGGACGCTTAACCGACTGAGCCACCCAGGCGCCCCTCAATGGATTAAGTGAAGTAAGGAGTGTGAATGGGCTTTATCTTCAGTCCATGTGAAGCAGCGTGGCATAATTTATTATCTTAGCTACTGGTGGTTATCACGCTAGGCTACATATACAGTGTCCAGCAGAGAAGCAGAGTCCCAGTTTCGTTTAATTCTGCATGGCCTCGGGGCATGTAAGCGTCTATATCTCACGTCTGGATCTGTAAAATGGGGCTAATCACTCAAGCCCAAGCTCACAGGAATACCTAGCACCCATGAGACACTTAATCCCATTGAGCAACCGACTCTCTCTCAACTCAACAGCTAATCCGGCTGCCCTCCATGAAACTGAAACTCAACCCCCAGCTGGTACCCAAGAAACAGCTGAAAATGCATTCAGTCTTTGACTGGAGGAGATACATTCCCTTGGGACTCGGACTTCAAAATTCCTGTTTCCCTGAGCGTGAGTCTTGGCCAGGTATTTGGTGAGCCCGCCTTGCAGATTCTCAAGGATCTTTCCTCCATTGCCAGAGTCCCTTAGTTCTTAAAATTAATGTGTTCGGGAGAGGCTCAGCAGGAAGCAAAGCAGAGATGGAAAATCACAGAGTTGAGTGAGTCATGTCTGGAGGGAGGTGATTCAGATGAAACTGATGGTGCTTCTGGATGGTGGTGGTGGTGGTGGTGGTGTGTGTGTGACAGAGAGGGACAGACATCTGTCTTGATAGTCATGCGATACGCCCCCTCCCCCACCCCGCCGTGAGCTCTCGTCCCGGAAGGCTTTGTTTGGTTAACAAAGTTCATACTTGTTGTCTCTGTTGACACAAGACCTAAGACTTAATACTGTCCTTTGAGGCTTGGAGGAGGAGGACGGACCAGGCTCTGGGGGTGGGAGTAGTGGGGAAAATTAGGTTACAATCCCCAAAATGAGTGATGCTAGGCTGCTCCCCAAATACCAGCCTTGAAGATAGGGGTTGTTTTTAAATTCTTAAAAAATTGTTTTAGTTTATTTTTTAGAGAGAGAGAAGGAGAGAGAAACAGACAGAGTGTGAGTGGGGGAGGGGGCAACGGGAGAAGGCGACACAGAATCCGGAGGAGGCTCCAGGCTCTGAGCTGTCAGCACACAGCCTGACGTGGGGCTTGAACTCATGAACCGCAAGCTCATGAGCTGAGCCAGAGTCGGATGCTTGACCGACTTAACCCAGGCCCACCAAGGACAGAGACTGTTTTAAGCCCACCACCTGTACCGCAAAACTGTGACTTCGAGTCAGTTGCTCCCCTTCTCTGTGCTACAGACAGAACTGAGTCTGACAGCACCCAGGGGCCCTCCGCTTGTCTCAAACCCACATTCTCCATTTTTCAAGTAATTCCATTTCCACACAATTTCTTGTGGAAGAAGGGTACCATGAAAAGACACGGAGGAACTCTAAATGCATACCATACAGTGAAAGACGTCAATCTGAAAAGGCAACATTCTGGAAAGCCTGAAAGACCCCCATGTGGGGTGCCCGGGTGGCTCGGTCAGATAAGCATCTGACTCCTGGTTTAGGCTTAGGTCATGATCTCATGGTTTGTGGGTTCGAGCCCCATGTCAGGCTCTGCGCTGACACTGCAGAACCTGCTTGGAATTCTCTTTCTCTCTCCCTCTCTCTACACCTCTCCTGCCTGCTCACTCTCTCAAAATAAATAAATATTTTTTTAAAAATGAGGCCTAATGTAAACTATGAACTTCGGGTGATAATGACGCGCCCATGTAGGCCCAGCATTGTACCGAGTGTCCCACGCGGGTGGGGGCTGCTGATGGTGGGGGAGGCTACGCATGTGTGGGGACAGGGGGTCCATGAGAAATCTCTACCTTCCCCTCAACTTTGCTGTAGACCTAAAACAGCTCTAAAACATAAAGTTCATGAGTTAAAAAAATTTTAACTGAAATTAATATAACACTGTATGTTAACGAACTGGAATTAAAGTGAAAACTTAAACAATTATCAAGAATGAGCCGTCCTCCTCAGCAGGACCTGCTTACACCCGCCCATCGGGACAGTGTTTTTCTTCACCAGGGGGGTAATCCAGGACCCACTGAAGGGCTGTCTCATGGCGGCCCAGGAGGAGCACAGTTAGGGTTCCTGATCTTTTGGCAGTGCCAGGAAGTCCCTCTGGCTTTGGGGCCTTCTGTCCTCTTCCCAAAATGCCACCAGAAGGGCATGATCTTTCCCCCGGGTGACACTGGCCTTGGGATATTTTGCAACGATCAGGCCTGAACATAGCCCTGTGGGTGTGTGTTTCCTGGTTGTGTGACTCTATGCTGACTTCTGACCAGGGTCGGGGTGGGGGCCGGGGGGTCCTGGGCAGCCCCCTTTGTGGTTTCCTTAGCTCATACCACAGGAGAGGCAGTTCTCCAACCCTGGTGGGCACCGGAACCGCCCGGGGGGTTGGACATCTGCGGATTTCTGGGCTCCTTCCCCCAAGGCTGTGGGGCGAGTCTCACAGACCAGCTCGGGAGTCTGCATTTTGAAAGGCCCCCCCGTGAGGCTGATGTAAGGAGACTTGGAGAAATCTTGCCCCATGTTGGATCCTGGAAGGCAGCTTCCTGGGGTAGACCCACCCAGCCCCGCTCAGGTTTGGAGGAGGAATATGAACCTCCACTGGTGAGGGACTTGCTTGAGGTCACAGTCAGCAGAACCCAAGCCAGGCTACTCAAGGTGACCAGGCCTGCGTGCAGGTGGCGCCCCGAGTAGTTATTAATTGGTGACAGGGACCTCCCTCGTAGTTCAGGAGACTAAGAGACTCTGCTTTTCCTCTTCCTCCTTCTTTCCCCGTCCCGCCTTCTCCTTCTGTTGTTTTCTAGAACTCATCTATAGCCTCTCGGACATAGGCCCTCCCTGAGCCCCGGGGACATATTACTCAGCTACAGAAGAAAACGGTGAGGATCGGAAGCAAACACAACACCCAAGGAAACCCCCTGGACATTAGAGGCCCCCAGGGACCCTCCGCACCATCCCCCCTCCCCCCGTGAGCTGGTGCACTGAACAGGGCCGGCAGCTTCCCGGCCCGGCCACAAAGAAAGTTTTGCAGGCCTTGCAGGGACAGAAGCCCAGGCCCCTGCCAGGTCAAGGCCAGACTGGGCGGCTTGGAAGCAGCTGGGCTTGCTCTTCCATTCTCTACAAGAAAACGGCACAGAGGCAGTGGCCCTGTGGCCTTCGGCAGCTGCTGAGGTCTTCCGGACTCCAGAGAGGGACAACTTGTTAGCAAGTTGAACCCACCGGCCCTGCCATGAGGTCTGTGAAACTTCTCCATTCAAACAGACGCCCAGTACCAGGCGTGTCTGATAAAGGGCCTCCTGGGACAGAGGATCAAGTCAGCGCCGCATGAAATTCAAGCCTTTGTCCGAGAACCACAATTCCCCTCCCCCACTACGCACATGCTTATTTAAAATAAAAAAGCCATTCCCACTAAGGCTTGTCCTCCACAGGGTTGGAACCTTGGAGACAGGAAGTCACTCCCTGACTGTAACTGACGACACCTTATGCAGAAATCGCTGGTAGTGGAGGAAAAATAGGAACCCAGATGTGCGTCGGCTCAGATTCCAAAGTGGAGGGTATCCTGTGACTCTGAAAATATTTTTAAAAACGCCTAGCAGACGGTTGGGTCCTGACAGACAAGGGGGAATCCTCCAAAGAGTCTGCTCACCCCTAGCATTTTGTTCTAAAATCCTTCCACGAAATACTCTTGTTTTCTAAGTGGGCGACTTGGCCTGTCGGAGGGCAGCCAGCCAGAGAGGCCTGAAGTAGACTGACCACAGGGCCAGACACCCCCCGCCCCGGCCCCCAAAAGCACATTCTGGAAAGTTACACCCATCAGCTCACCCCGGCCCCACGGTACCTTCTCCACGCAAGGCCACGGTCCCGGAAAACACAGCGGCCCGAGAGGTCTCCCCAGCTGGCAGTGCAGAGAGCCCACCAAGCCCGGACAGCAGGGGCGAAGGAGAAATGTCAGGAACACCCCCACTCACACCCTCACACACATCCCCTTCCCTGACTGCTCCTCCCCGTCCGCCCCACACCCTCCCTCTGCGCCAATGTGATGGCAGCAGCTGAGCAGACAAGTCATTTCTAAAATTAGCCAGTGACCAGGTCTGGCCAGGAGACGGCCGCCCGGGGTGGCCGTTGACCGGGCAGCGGAGAGCATGGACATATTTGGTGGTGCGGAGCAGGGGAGGGGATGGCTCCCCACGCAAGCACATTCCCAGCCGCCATCCCTGCCCCAGGCAGCCCGCACACTCCGGTCTCTGCCCCACACAGAGAACCGGAGGCCACGGGGATTGGGCAAGGAGGGAGCCTGGCTCGGCCTTCCAGAAGGACTCTGGGAAAAAATGACCGAGCCAGTTTGTGGAGCCGCTTGGTAAACAATCGATACGCACCAGACACCTACTCGTGATGATCTCATTTACTCTTCTCCACAACCCCGCACCAGGTAGGGTTTTCCCCATTTGACAGAGGGGGAAACTGAGGCACAGAAAGGTCAACCAACTTGCCCAAAGGAGTGGAAAGCCAGGATTGGAACCCAGACTGTGCTGACCCCAGAGGGCCCGTCTTAAACGCTGCATCCACCAGGATGCTCTAAAAAGTGCTTGTCCCCTATCCAGGAGTAAAGTAAGGATACCAATAGATTAAGTACCTCATGCAAGAGCATGCAGCTAGCGAGGCACTCAAATCTAGATCTTTCTGATTCCGAAGCCCATGGGCATTCCATTCAAACATGACATGCTGCTTCTCTTAAGAAACGCTTCAACCGGGGGGCACCTGGGTGGCTCAGTAGGTGAAGCATCTGACTCCTAATGTCATGGTGCTCAGGTCATGATCTCACAGTCTGTGAGTTTGAGCTCCGAGTCTGGCTCTGCACTGACAGCGCGGAGGCTGCTTGGAATCCTCTCTCTCCCTATTTCTCTATCCCTCCCCAACGCTCTCTCTCTCAAAAATAAAGTAATTAATTAAAAAAAAAAAAAACACTTGAACTAGTAGTACATGTTAACTTTCCTACCCCTGCGGCTGATAGAGCAATCTGTTCTCAGAGTCCTTATTTCCTTCTGGGTGTTGAGAATTAGCATTTTAAAAAATGTTTATTTATTTTTGAGAGAGAGCGAGCACGCATGTGTGAGAGTAAGGGAGGGGTGGAGAAAGAGAGAGAGCGAGAGAGAGAGAGCACTTGCTCCAGAGTGGCGGAGTGGAAGAGGGGCAGAGAGAGAGGGGGACAGAGATTCTAAGCCGGCTCCAAGCTGACAGCAGGGAGCTGGATGGGGGGCTTGAACTCATGAACCACAAGCTCATGACCTGAGCTGAAGTCGGAGACCTGACCAACAGAGCCACCCAGGTGCCCCAAGAATTAGCCTTTTCTGGGAAGTTCATGGAAACACTTTCCTTTTGACATTGAAACGTGAACCCACTGTCTTCAGTCGGTCAGCTCTGGGTCCACAAAATGGCCTAGGGATGGATTGTGCTATTTTATTGGGGCAACTGACTTAAGCCTCGTGATCATCCTTAACTTCTTCCTTGAGTGGGACCTTTGTGGGTGGTCCATCTCTTTTGCTTCTGGGGATGCCACATTCTATTCATCACCTCCAGATGGCCTGCGACTCGGGGGGCCCCAGTGCACCCCACCACACCACACCTGGCTTGTGCTGTCCCCTGGCCCCTATCACGTGGGGCTCCTATCGCTCCCACTGCTCTCTGAGAACCGTGTGCGTGTGTGTGCTGGTCACTACAGAACCGTCTCGTGCACCTGAGTGTCTAGCCCTCACAGGGATGAAAGGGAACCGCCTGTGTCTGTGTCTTTAAGAGGCTGGTATACAGTAAGTGCTCCATAAGTGCATATGGAGTAAATCACCAAATGTATGGAAACAGGACCAGAGCCGGTGTCCCAGGATTTGGTCCTGCATCGTGCATTCTCTGGAGGTCCATCTGTCTGCCTGTCCATCTCCAACCGGTCTATAGTCTCCTGTTCGTCCTGGCCACCCAGCCTCAGGCCAGACTCCCAGCAGGTGCTCACGAATCTTTGGTGGATGAAGTAAAACCAATGGACAGAAGACTACATAGCCCAGAGTGTGGAGGCGGGAGAGACCCCTGTAGAGGGACCCCCGGAGCCCAGCCCCTGGCCAGGGTCTGGAGGTGGTATGTGTGCACAGAGCTCAGGGCGTCAGGTCCTGAAGCCAGGCCCAATCCTGATGTTAAAGAAGTGTCTTCATCTCCCTGGAGCCTCAGGATTCCTTTCTATGAAATGGAAATCCTGGTTTCACCACTGGTTCTAGTCCGTCATGGTCCATGGTAGGTGCTCAGGGAGGGTTTGTCGAATGACTGAATGATTGAATGTAGATCTGTAAAAGCTTCTCCTAACTATGCTCTGCCTGTGGAGGAGAGCCAGCATTGAACTTCTTAGTGGTCCTGGTGCCCTGCCGGCCCCCCAGTGGGTTTTCCCGCCTTACTGAGTGCATCCCCTCAAGCGTGCCCACCTCTCTGTACTCGTCATCCCTGTCTGCCAGAGGAATTCTGGCATGTTAACCTCCTCTAGCATCTTCCGTGCTCAAAGGAGCAAGGATGCCGGTGTCCTTGCCAGGGTGACAATCCTGCAGCCCGGGAGAGTGGTCCCGAATGCATACACCCTCCCATATCCGGCCTTACACCCCACCCCCTTGGTATCCAGTCCCCAGAGTGTGTCTGCCTACTCCTGCCCAATCATGTTGGCTCCGTCTTGCAGCTGCAATGGGGTATAATTCCCTTCCTCCCTCATCAGGCCCTTCCCCGGCGTGAGGGATGACGGGACGTCACCCTAGCGATAGGCCTCGTGGCAAGGAGGTAAGGGAGGGTGAGATCCTGCTGGGGCCGCAGTGCCTCGCATCATCCTCCGGCAAGTGGGGGCGGGGGTGGGATTTCTCATATGAAGGAGTAGAACACGTCTGCAGCCTTGGGGAGGTCAGAGGAATCTGGAGGTCCAACATTGCCAAGGGCTCGGATGTCCCCATCCCGTGTGACAAGGTCTCCTTCTTCCCTAAGCCCAGTGTGCCTTGGCAAAGCAGACAGACCTGCTTTGGGAGTTTAACCGCCTTGGGAGCTCGTCTGGTCTCACCCCTGAGTCCGAGGTCTGCTCCTCGTTTTCTTTCCCACTCATGGATGGGGCCCCCTTCGCGTTTCCTGCAGGCGGCTAGCCTCTCTGCTTGTGCTTATCTTTCCCTAAAGCACCCATTAAGCTCAGCGATAGGCGCCAAGCTCATTATCCAGTATCTACTGTCTCTCCCACTTTTCACAGACTCTTTCTTGCCCCAAATAAAGAACGCAAGCTCCAAAGGGGCGGGGGAGGGGCCGCAGTTCTGGAAAAGCAGACATGGTAGCAGGCTGCAGGCAAGGGGGCTGAGGGTTTGGGATAAGTTTTATATTTTTATTTTAAATGTTTACTTATTTTGAGAGAGAGACAGAGAGAGAGCATGAGCAGGGAAGGAACAGAGAGACAGGGAGAGAAGCCCAGCAGCCTCTGCGCTGTCAGCTCATTAGAATAAGAAGTAAGAGACCTAGGATATCTTTGATTGTGTAACACGGATGGAATGGGCTTTTGTCTGAGTCGGATGTGCTTCTGGAGGGGTTATTGGACCCTGCCTCACGTAGGAATACAAGATGAACTGCTGCCAGCACCAAGACGTAAATGGGAGAATAAAGCAGAAGGCAAAGAAGTGTGTTAAAGTGCTTTGTCTCCTGAGACACCCCCTCCCCCGCTCAGATTCACTCTGCTAAGTCAGTACCCATGTAAGGGATTGCCCAGGTTTGTGATGACGGAGGATGGTTGGCCTCGTGGTGAGACGTAACCCATGAACGCTGTGGCTATCACTGAATGATCACAGAACTCCGATGTCCCGTGTTTCTGAAGAGGAGTGAGAGGCGTAGCAGATTCGGTGGCCCGCGTGTACGAGTAAGCAGATGGAAAACCCCTTTGGCGCGTATGTATCGACTAACTCAGCCGCCGCTGACGTCGTGGCCAATGTGGGTTAACTGGTGAGAAGGCAGGAGCTGTGTCTGACCGAGAGCGAACGGCTGGGAACAGGCCTGTCAGGATTTGTAGACTCAGGCAGACTCCTAATGAGGAGCCAAAGGTTCATCACACTGAGACTTCGGACGGAGCGGGGAGCTCGGGAAATGATCCGATAATATAAATGTTATATAATTATAAATATAATATAAATTATTCTAATGATAGTGATTTTAAGGAGCGGGTGAGACTTTCAGATGTTGCTCATTAAATTCTTGTAGTTGAAATACAACGGTTTTTTGAATCATCGGTCATGGTTAGATTCCACGTAGGAGTAATGATAACATGCACTGTATTTCAGGGGCCACATTTGTGATTACCTTGGTAAGTTTTTCTTCAAAGCCTTCTCCAATTTATGGAGAGTCTGGGTGAGGCCTGGGCTAAGCGTCAAGCCCGATGTGAGGCTTGAACTCACAACCTTGAGATCATGACCTGAACTGAAATCAAGAGTTGGATGCTTAACCGGCTGAGCCACCCAGGTGCCCCTGGGAAAGGTTGTATTTGTGGGCAGGGCGTATAATGAGGGGGAGTTCAGTCAGCGTCCCTTAAAACTCCTCCCCCCACCAAAATGAACGGAACCAGTCAAGCCACGCAGAGCTGCCTTCAGCCCCCTTTGTGACACCAACCCCACCCTGAGTCATCCCCACCCCCCCACCGCCGCTCATGCCTCTAGCAAAATTTCCCAAGGTGATACAGGACAACCACGGACCAATGGCTCACCATCCAAGATAGCTCCCACGCTCAGACTTCCGTCAATCAGTCTTATCCTCCTGCGGGCACATGCTCGAAGGCTCCTTTCCAACGTTGCAGTTCTTTTTCTTTTTTGTTTTTTTTTTTTAAAGCTTATTTATTTATTTATTTTGAGAGACAAAGGCAGCGTAAAGCGGGGGAGGGGCAGGGAGAGAGGAGACAGAGAATCCCAAGCAGGATCTGGGCTGCCAGCACAGAGTGATGCGGGGCTCAAACCCATGAACTGTGAGATCATGATCTGAGCCAAGACCAAGAGTTGGACATTTAACTGACTGAGCCACCCAGGCGCCCGCAGTTCTTTTTGAGATTTGGTTTCTTCGCAGCTTGGTAGGACAGAGCGGTCGGTGCATTCCTGCCCACAGTTGTACTGTCCCGACTCACTCCTGTTGCAAATTTGCACACTGGAAGCCCCCTCTCATTGTACTAGAGGCTTTCCATGTTCCACCTACGACCTCCGATCCCCATCTCTGACTGCGGCCAGCGGGCAGTGGGTGATCCCACACCCCACTTCAGCACCGGCTTTCTCCCATCGTGCCCAGGACTGACCTTGCAGACTGGTGTCCGGGGAAGCAGACTCAGACAGAATTCAAGGAACAGAAATTTATTAAGGAGTTCTCTTGGTATCTATACCAATGGAAGGATGGAGAAGAAATCAGGATCAGGGGAGAGAAGTATCTAGCTGTGAAGAAGGCACCCCCCCCCCCGAAAGAGTTTCGGGCCAAACAGTCAGATGAGACGTTCTTCTGTGAAGGACCATCTGGACGGCACATGACACTGCCCGCTGAGACCCTTGGCCAAGGTTGTCCATGACATAGGACTCATGACCACATTTGGCACCACTGCTGCTACGTCTGGACACAATGCACTCACGCTCACCCCTGCAGACACGGACTAACGCTACGGGCAGAGTGGGACCCTGAGGCTCCCTGGTGTGGTGTTTCGTGTCCCCACCCCTACTGTGTCTCACGGATCAGATCGGCTGTCTAGAGAAATCTGTCCGAGGCTTTGACATTAGAAGGAAAGGAAGCAGGTGTCCGGGGAGGCTCCGGGCCCTGAAGCACCGGCCCTCACTTAAGAGAAACACCCACTCCTCCACCTTCGGGGGCGGCATCACCTGCAACACCACTTTGCCCCGCTCACTTCCTGGCGTGACAAGGGATCTGGCCACAACAACGACACGGCAGACCTCACGGTCCATATGGGCCCTGGCCAGTAACCTTGGCAACACCCTTTCCCCTTTGTGGAGTCCCTGTCCCAACTTTGTCCCTGACACCCTGAAAATTTCCCATCGTCTACACCAGGGTTCCCGATGGGGGGTGGGTTTGCCCCCACAAGGGACACTTGGCAACGTCTGGAGATATTTGGGGGTGTCAAGACTGGCGTGGGGAGGGTGGTGTGGGCACCTGCAGCCCACGAGTAGAGGCTGGCTATGCTGCTCAACGCCCTCCAGTGCCCAGGATGTCCTTGCTGTCCCCACCAGAGAATGACCCAGCCCCAAACTTGCTGAAGCCGAGAATCGCTCTTCTATGCAGTTCCTGGTGCCTGAGGAAGGGGAGGGCCCAGGCTCCTGTCCTCTTCTGTCCTTGCTATTATGCTGCCATGGGTCCACGCCAGGCGTTGGGGCAGGACTGGGAAGGGGGCAATCACCAGTAAGACAACGTGGTACAAAATGCAGGACATGGCGGGCACTTCCTTTTTGCTTGCAAAAAGCCCCTCCACTTACCCTTGGCTAAAACTTGGATGTTTTTGGCTAGGCTGGTCCCTTGGGTTCACACTGAGCCCTTGGACTTCGAGGACGAGAAAATTGCAGGTTGCCCAGAGCGGCCGCTGGGAGTCGGGGTCCAGCACTAACCCGTCCTGCTGGGCCCCGAGGAGGAAGGGGTTCCAGCAGCTCTTGGGAGGCCCTCCGATACGTGGCACCTCCGGCCAAGGTCTCCCCTGCGTGTCCCCTCTGCCCAGGGAGCGGCCCACCGCCCCACAGCCGGGCCTCCGGTCAACTCCTCTGAAATGGTTTTCGAGTCGGCAAACCCAGGCGCGTTCCGGGGAAACCAGATGGCTCCATGGCTTCTTCTCCCTGAACCGACACAGAAGGCGGCTCCCGCTCAAGGACCGGAAGCGGCCAGCCTACCCTTGACCCATGGGACACGAGCGGGCAGATCCACCCAGGCTGTGCCGCTGGGGCCACACCACCTCCGTGGATTTCTGGTTTAAAGTGACGTGCATCCCGGGGTCTCTCGGCTCCTCTCTGTGGGAGCAGAGATGGCGAGTAAGGAGTCTGCGCCTCCGGGAGGGACTCCAAGGTCAGCCTGAGAGTAAGCTGGGGGCCCCCGGTGTAGCCTAGACTAAGTGGGGAGGAGACTAAGCTCCAACACTCCAGATATCCACAGGCACGCAGCTCTCTTCCTCTATAAACCCAGCCTCTGTGTGGATTGTCCTCAAAACCAGATCCTTTAAAAGGAGTCCCTTCCTGACGTCTCAGCAGCTTGATTAAAAAAAAAAAAGGCAGTGTTTAATCAGGGGTGGGGGTGGGGGTGAGAGCACGCCAGATAGTTCTCTTTGTACAGATGCTGTTTATTGAGATTTTAGATAAGCAGCTTATCAACGTGGAAACCCAGCCTCGGCGCGCCAACACAGCCCTGAGAGACGGCGATGGCTAGATGGGCTGCGCGTGCCTTGCGGGCGTGGAATGGCGTCTCACGTGGGACGGGACTTCAAACGTGCACTAGTTAAGCGTCTACCGGGGGCGGGCTATAGACCTCCACCGGCACAATCAACGTGAAGAGAGAGCAAACCAAAGGATAATTTTACAGGCACGTCCAGATTTACAACCGCTAATGCTGTAGGCAATGCACAACAGGAGGCGAATTTCTTTCTTTACGGGTGTGACACTTTGCCAAGAATACAGTTAAAGTTACCACGTTGATGGCTGCCCAGTGAGGAAGACAGGCAGAGAGAAATGTCAGCACGTGAGGAGGGACCCCCTCCCCCAGGGACCGGCCACTCTGGCTCACATAAACCCTGAAGGGTCTGCCCACTCGAAAATAAGGCCCCTTGCACATAAAACCTCTGGCAAAGTTTTAATCCTATATGAGGGCACTTGCCTTTCAGATCCCGTTTTCCAAACCACTGGGAAGCAGGGAGGGGGCAGGGGAAAATCACGGTCAAGTGTGCAGCTCCAGGAAGTGGTGTTCTTAAACACAGCTGGCCACTCACACGAGTGCCGAGGGCGGACCTTCCGTTCCGCACTTGGTAAGTCAGGTGCCGCATCGAGTCTCCAGTCGGGGTGACGGCAGGACCCGGCCCCTCGGAGCAGGAGATGCTGTTCGCAGGCGGCTCTCGGCTCCTGAAGGTGAGGTCCGCCTGCCCCAAGGGCTTCGATGATGCCGGGCTTTAAAACTGACGTCAAGAGGGAGTCCCGTGAAAATGCATTCCCAAGACTCGATTATGACGCGGCCAGCGCAGAAGGGAGCGTCCGGGGTGCCTGTCGACGGGCGGGACGGCCTCTGAGGAGGTAGATGCGAGTGGTACTTCACGGCAAGGCTGCTGTTAGGTGCTGTGGAGAAAGCGCAGGCGCCTCTCGGCTCGGGGCGGACGGGCAGCTGTTGCTGAAAACAGCCGGTGGCAGTTGGGGACGGCTGTTCGCCCCACCTGGCTGCGCGCGTCATTTCCACTTTAGTTTGTGAAAAACAGAAAGGATGGCCTTTTCTTTAAATAACAAACTATACAAATAAAAAGGAGCAGAAATAAGGAATGCTTCCATGAAAACAAATGTTAATGATTCAATAAATAATATAAAATGCTTTTGTGCTAAAATAGAACTCTGTTTATATATATATATATATATTTATATTTATGCAGTTTAGCAATCTTTATGTTACCCGGAAAAGGCCAAATCTATTATAACCATTTAAAACATAGAAAAATACAATTCAACAACAGAACATAAAAAATGGCCAGTGTTTAGCTTACAAACCACATACGATATATACATCCTGGGATATTAATCAACTGAGACACAGGAGAGAAAGTAAATTTCAAGTCCTCGGTAATTACGAGTGCACGGTTAGAAATACTTCGCCATTCCCTACCCTTACATGAAAGACGTGTTACATTAGGACAAGAAAATATGGGAACAGAGTGAACAGTTTTCAGAGAGGAGTTAGATTGTGGTGTGAGAGTTTCCTCTAAGAATGTTGAGTTTCAATAACTTCCGAAGGCAGTTTTTATTCCTATAGGTTTTGGATGAAATGCATATACCGTTAATACACTTTCTGTAGTGTGTGTGTGTGTGTGTGTGTGTGTGCAAGTAAAGGTAATTTAACACTTGGGGTGCTGCGTTTATTGGTCAGTGCTCCCTGGCCGTGTCAGTGAGAGGCTGGGCATAGGGCACCATGGGGCAGGGAGGGACATCCTTGTCCCTTAGCTGTAAAAGAGGTCTGTTAGTCTCTGAGGGTGAAAGAAATCTAAAGTTCATTCCGACCTGAGGAAATTGTATTATTTTAGAGTTCAACTTTCATTAATTTGACAGGAAAAAAACTTATTTGAATGGGGCCTGGGTAAAAAGAAAATATTCATATTCATATGAATTAAAGCGATGAATTCAAACCTCTCAAGGCAATCTTTCATGGGAGGGAGAATCAGGGTACATCTTTAGGAAAAAAAATCGTTTTCAAAATTTAAACTACTAGAACTCATTCGGAAGATTTCATTAAGTAATCTCTTAACCCTACATGGGGCTCGAACTTGCAACCCCAAGAATCAAGAGTCACGTGCTGTGCTGACGGATGGAGCCCCCCGTATTAAAGCTCACTCTAGAAGTGGGCATGGCTTAAACAGCAAGCCGAGGGCTGTTATTTGGCAGGCGGGGGGTGGGGGGGTATCCCCACGGCTTCAGTGGATGTGCAACAGTGTCCGCAGCTGGCCACGGCGTCCTGGGGACGGCCACCCAGACCCCGTGACTGGCCCTCCGGGTAGCTGCAAGGCACGCACAAACAGGGTGTTAGCTCTGGGTTAGGACTGGGCAGAGTCCTGATGGAAAGCCAATGGCCTGTTTATAAGTTTAGAGGCTCCATAACTGAAAATAAAGTGACCATGTCTTGCAATAACTAACTCCTGTTTCAAGGAGAGAAAGAATCAGCCAACTTTAAGTCAAGCGTTTGCGTGGTGCTTGGTGTAAAGGTTGTTGAGTTTTTACCTGCAAGTTAATGTCTTCCTTCCTTTGCCCCATTTCTGCCACTGCTCTGGTCGAGGTGGGGGGCGCCCAGTCCTACAGCCCACGGCCCCCAGCCACCACCTGCACAGAAGCCAGGAAGCTCCCCTCCCCCTCCTCTCCGGGCACAAATGTGTCAGTCCTTAGGGGCAGAGAGGAGGCAATGCATCAGGTGTCTCTGGACGGCCCAGAAACACTTCCCTGAACGCGACTGAGAGAAAACCACGTGTGATGGAGTCTTACAAAATAAGTCTTAACGCCAGCATCTTTCAGAGTATGTTTTATACATTTACACCGTGTGAAGGAGGTCCAACTTTGAGAATCTGGTCTTCTTCCTGACATGAAAAATCGATTCCACTGAAAAGGCAAATGCTGTGATTGAATTGGCCCAACCACGAATGCCGGGTGAAGTTTTTTTTAAATCATCAGAGGAAAACCACACTTGGATCTTTGTTCGTGTGGTTAACACTCACTGTCGACTGGTAAAAAGTATTTTTTAATGGCCAGTGAGGACCTTAACACGATGGTTTCTGCTATCCGTGGGGCGCACGTCCAGTCGCAGTCCGTGCTAAGTCGTGCTTCCGGGAGACTGCTGTGCTGTCGCTGTGGTGTCCCCGGCGGCTGGCCCTTCTTCCATGGATTCTGAAACCGTGACGTCAGCGAACCGGCCAATCATTCCCATTAGCACTGAAGCAGCTCACTTCTAAAAGTTTGGCTGAAAAAGCGTACCTCAACATGACACAGAAGGAAAAGCCACGAGCCCCCCGGTGCCGTGAAGGAGCAAATGCACCAGAGAGAGTATTTCAGCTTAAAGAAAGAACCTTGGACTCACGTTTTTCATGGATTCCGTACGTTGTACAGGAGCTAGAGGTAATCTTCGTTTTTTCATTTTGCTCTATTAATTCCTGTGATTTAAGAAATCAAGATGGTGTAATTTTATAAAAATATTATCAACTTTATCTTCCTTGAATGATGAGAAAATGTGAATTTTCCTTTTCAATGGTCCAAACGTAGGAAGGGTCAAACGTCTAGGAACGGTGTGACACTCTTAAAACCTTCTGAGACAGCCAAGTATGCCAAAACTTCTAAACCAGCAGCCTGGGGCCCGTGGGTGGTGTAGTCAGCTGGGCATCGGACTTCAGCTCAGGTCATGATCTCACGGTTCGTGGGTTCGAGCCCCGCATCAGGCTCTGTGCTGACAGCTAGCCCAGAGCCTGGAGCCTGATTGGGATTCTGTGTCTCCCTCTCTCTCTGACCCTCCCCAACTTGTGCTGTCTCTCGTGTGTGTGCAAAAATAAACACTAAAAAAAAAAAAAATAATAAAACAAACCAGAGGCTTTCTTCGGCCACGCAAGGCCATGCAGGCACAAGGTGCTGGCACAGAAGGGTCCCAGAGTGTCTTCTGTCTGGCAGCGGAGAAGCTGGCCCCGTTCCAATGCCTGTGGGGACAAGTGCAGGTAGGACACAGGCCAGACGAGACCCCAGCGCTGGGAATTAAGGGTGAGGCAAAAGGGCTCTGAGGATATTTTCCCATTCACGTTTCCTTCTAGAAGACTGTTCTCCTCTGGAGCAAACACGGGATCTTCGTGGTGCGCTGCTGTGGCTCGCGCTCTCGGCTGTGAAAGGGGAGACCCAGAGCCCGGCCCCTGGGGGGTTTGCACACGAGGGCCTTGACTCCGTCCAGCGGGGACGCGGGGCACAGCACACGGTAAATGCTGAGGGGCCGGTGACAGCAGTGACAGCTGTCGCTCACCACGGCCGGGAAGGCGCTCACCCTCTATGAGAAACGACAACTTCTCTGTGGCTAGCGTTTTCTCATTCTGTTTTTTCTTTCTTTCTTCTTTTTTTGAAAACACCATGTGAACGCAAGTCTTCCCTTGCAGAGCAGGGGAAGGCAGGTACATGGGGCACCCCCCACCCCCCGCGGCAGTCGGGGGGAAAACGGAAATGCTCCTTTAGGCCCCACCTGGCAGCTGAGGTGGGTAATGCCCCTCCACATTTCTTTTCCTAAGTAGCTCCTACGAAATAAAATACATTTGCTAATTATCTTCCAAACTCTCCAAATAGTTTCATGAGAAAGTACTTACTTCCCCAGGGGACACAGGACACGGAGATTTGGGCCCACTGAAAATATCGAGGGCGGGATGCGGACAGCTACGATCAGTTGTCTATATCGTTAGTAGATGGGTTAGAAACATACAACAAGACTGCACTACAAAGAAGACAGATAAAAATTATTGTCCTTATTTTCAGTCTGATGATGGAGAGGACCTCACTGGGCAACACACTTCTCACAGCCCAGGATTTATTTGGGGCGTGAAAAGGGCGCAGGGCGCGTGGCGGGAGAGCAAACCAGGGGGAGAGGAGACGATGCCTCAGGGATGAGGCAACCGGCCTTGGCGCTCCACCGTCGTCTGGGGCGTGGGGCGACCCCCGGGGGCAAAGCACACTCACTACGGACAGGCCAAGGCCGCAGGAAGGTCAACAGACACGGCTAGCCCACCGAGACACATTCATTCTTTAGTCATTGAGATTCATTGTAAGTTAGACTGCGACGCGAAACAGAGCGGCTCTCCTTCCTGTACACACCCGTGTGCACGCGTGTCCTGAGGCACAAGGCACCGGAATGGGCATGTCCGGGAACTGCCTACTGTCAGAACCTTTGACGGACTGACCCCCTGCGCCCTGCACACCCAGACATGCGAAAGTGCTATTTCGTTTATTTGAAGATGTCTGAACAATCCCTGTGGCCCTGGGAGCCAAAACCCCGCTGCCTTGTCTTCGGGGCCCGTCAGGCCTTCCCCGGGCTCCGCTACGAGTGACTGCCACTTTCCTCTGAGGGCACGCTCCGTCTGTTCCCCGTCAGAGGCAGGCTGGGGCCCGTGTGGTTCCGACCCACGGCGGGGGCTCGCGTGCAGCCTTCTCGGCAAGGACCCTGGGCTCTGAGCCCAGGGCAACGAGAGGTCGGTGCCCCGGCTGACGTCCGGCCCCACAGCGGGAGGGCAGGTGCAAACAGTACATAAAACACGGCCTCGCTGGGGCTGTCTGTGCCCGACGCCACGCCATCCTGGCAAGTGTAACGTGTGTTTGATGATCAGACATACAGATTGAAGGGACAGGCAGGAATCATTTCAAGTCCTAAGTTCATATATGCCCAAACCAGCAGGTGACGAAGGAGAACTTTCGCTGGTTTCTTCAGTAGTTTTGAGTGTGACAGAGGTGATACACAGGAGGCACTCGGGGAGGGAAAGGGGGGAGGGAGGCTGGCCCCTGCCCGCTGGCAGTCGGAGCTCCTACCGGGAGCACCTCAGTGTCCTGGGCCCTCCCGGCCGTGGAGGGGCCCTAGGGACAAGGGGACCGAACCTCCGACCCCTGGACGTCTCCAGAAGGCTCCGTCTCAGGAGCTGAAAACCCAGGCACGGGCTTCCTCGTGGCCCTGTCTCCCCAGGACCCTCGTGCCTGGGTGTCAGAGGCCAGTGCTATTCCTGTGGCAGAGCGGGGGCTTGGACATCTCGACCACGCTGGAGCGGGACTTGTTGAGGAACTTGGGGGCGCGTCGCAACAGCCGCTGGGCCTCCGTAAACGTCTCAGTCAGCTCCTTCTTCCACTGCACAAACTCGGGATCGCTCTGCGCAGAGACACAAAGGGACATGCTGTAGCGGCCTGGCCCGCCCTGCCGATGGCCCCGCGCCTCTGGTCGTGACTGTGACAGGCTGCGCTCTGGACCGCCGCCCGCTTCCCCGAGGGCCACACGGGGCCTCCCCTGGGAAACAGGGTGAGGCGGGCGAAGTCCCTCAGGGGACCCCCCTGATCCCCACCCCAAAGCACTGCTGGCGACCGTTCAGAAATGACCTCTGGTTTCTGGTTTCTGAACTCAAACCTTCGGTAAAACAGTCCCGGAGGAGGAGCTCTGACAGATTAACAGGCACCTGCACGAGCTGTCCCGCCTCGGGTAACTACTGCTGGTTTCTCTGAATATGCTCCCGTGTGCACCCCCACACATCCCCACCCACCCCCCAAGCCCCCCCTACACCTGTGCGTGGGTGCACACGCACGCACACACACACACACACACACACACACACACACACCAGCACCTCCGAGGAACTGAATTCGGGCTGCGATAGCACTTTGGAGTGAGAAAGATGCCATGCCCCCGCCTTAGCCGAGTCGTGCTGGTATCCTGTGTCTGTTTCAACATCCAAGCCTCAACCTCGAACATGTGGAAGGAGAAGAACCGAGAAGCGACGGGCACCTGGGAGGCTCGGTCGGTTGAGCGTCTGACTCGGGCTCAGGTCAGAACTCGTGGTTCGTGAGCTCGAGCCCCGCACCGGGCTCTGCACTGACAGCGCGGAGCCTGCTTGGGGTCCTCTCTCCCTCCTTCTCTCTCTGCCCCTCCCCTGCACATGTGACCAGCGGCTCTGATTGCACCTAGGGGACACATTTCTTTAAAATTAACCAAAAAACTCACCTCACATTGCAGGACAAACTGCTTCCCTCCTTTTATCCTCAGCAAAATGCATTTCTTGTCTTTAATCTGAGTTTCTTCCACAGACAGAATCTGTTCCATCGTCAGTAAACTTTGCTAGCCATAAAAAAAAAAAGACAAATTACTTCACACTATTTCCCAACTTCTTACGTTAAATGAATAAATAATACGGAAAACTATCAGCTTAGAAGTAAAAAAAAAAAATCAGTCTTTTTCTTTCTTTGATGATATTCTAGAAGTGAGGGCGAATGGCTACAAAGAACACGCACAAAATGTAAACTACGGCATCTCGAAGGAAACGGCAAAGAAAGGAACGTCTCGACGCGGCACAGCCGCTCCCTGGCAGGACCAGCTTCCGGGCCGCTGTGGCTCGCAGGGACCCTCTCTGTGTCGCACACCCGCCTGAATCCTACCCACCAGGCTAAGCAGACAATGAGATGCCGTGTGACCTACGTGAGCGGACGGGGTGTGGCTGAGGTTTTGACACAGCGGCTCAGGAAAGGTCTAGCAAGGCTGGAGTGTAGGCTGATAGTTCAAAAATATCAAAATGAGGTTGTAAGTCTAGGTGATGTCCTTAAAAGATGGTCACGCCCGGCCTATAACATGATGGCTTAAGGTGAATCTGTAGTGTCATGAGCACCTTACCATTTTACGTTTTTTTGGATAAACACGCCAGGAATCCTGAACGAAAAACACCATACCGCTCACGTGCTCTGTTCCCTGACTCGTACCTACGAATCTGTCCGTCCGTAATCCCTACACGGCTCTCAGCTCGCTCAACAAGGACTCTTCTGAACCCAAGCTAACTTACTGCATCCCGTGGTTTAGGAAAAGGACGATTTTTTTTTTTAGGTTTTTGAATATCCTGAAAAGTGAGACACGTTTCTTTCAGTGTGCACACACGGATGGTCCAGGAGAGCGCGGACCTCTGCAGACCCTGGGACCACACGGGCTTGAGCTGTGTGGGTCCACTTCAGTGCGGATATGGGGTTGTTTCGTTTTTTTTTTTTCAGTAACCACAGGACAGTTCTGCAAATGTATTTTCTCTTCCTTATGGTTTTTTTTAATAACGTTTTGTTTCTTCCAGCTGATGCTACTGTAAGAATACAGCATGTAAGACATATAATAGGCAAATTGTGTGTGAATCAGATATTTATGTTATCGGTAAGCCTTCTGGTCCCCAGAAGTTAAGTCTTTGCCGGGGGTCAAAAGATATACATGGGTTGTTAACTGCGTGAGGAACTAATACTCCTGCCCCCCTGTTGTTTAAGGGTTAACTGTAAATATGTCACATGCCCAGGGCCACTCACTATCTGGAAATATCACATAATACTAACATATAAGAATTAGAACTTGGGTCCTGAGTTTATAGATTTATAAAATGCATATAATATATAACACATATATAGTGTACTGTTACATAACAGCAAACATAATACATCTTATACAATCCTGACCACCACCCAAGTTATAATTCAGACCCCCAGAGACTTAGTGATAGGACTTCAGAGCCCAGATGTATTAGGTTTAGAAGACGGGCCCCGGGGCCCCGGCAACGGTGAGAAGGTCTTGTGCATCTGAGAGGAATGCGATGTGCACCAGCGATCACTCGTAATTAAATTGCCACTTTATCGACAGGGATTTTAAAAGGTCAAACACACATGATTAGAGTTTACTATTTCCTGTCCTCACCGCTGGACAACCGATGGGTGGTTTCCGGACACACACGACACACTGCCTACATATGTGGGGCCCCTGCCCTGCCTCCTTGGCCCCAGAGGCCTGGCCGTTGCGTCTGCAAGAGCAGAAGTGTGCTACCCGCTGGGGCTGTTGGCTCGGGACAAGCCCTCCACTCCTCACACAGTAGGCGCTTCATAAATTCTGCCTGCCTTGCTTAAAGGGACAGTGGGGATCAGAAATTTCTTTTTACCTTCTTCACAAACATCAGCCCTCAAAAGGACCTGAGCTGTAACTTCCTGTGTATGGAATGGAAGCCACTTAGAATCTTCCAGCAAAACAGAGACCAGAGGAAGTGTGGCTTGGCGACCTCACCTCTGCGCCCAGCATCCTGGCTCTCATCACTCAGCTCACTGCGTGACGAGGGGAGGCCCTGTGAAGGGCAGACTGGGCACAGGCAGCCGCAGACCCACAAATGCTGGGCTGCATCAGGCACTGGACCTGCTTCTCTGAGCTCTGGATTTAAGCGCGTCCGTCTGACTCCAAGATCCGAGATATTTTTTTCCTTCTCTTTTTTGACCTGACTGCTCCCTAGCCTTTTTCAAACCTGGCTGTTCTGACCTTTCACATTCTATTTTCAGATGTTACAAAATCCTTCCCTGACTCTAAGTTTGAAAGCTAAAGTCTGAACACCCAAATCTCACGTGTGCGAGTTAAAACAGATACGTGGAGCCTGAGACGGGAGCGCCGCGTGACCGCCAGGACGCTGGCTGCACGTGCTGGTGACGGCGCGTCAGACTCACCCGGGACTCTCCCTCTCCTCTCCATTCAAGTCTGTTTGGAAAGAGGTAAAAATATCGACGCTGCCACTGAGTCAGGAACGGGTTCCCCAGTTTCAGCATGTAGCCGTGCATGATACAGTCCTTTCCCAGAGCGTAATCTGAGGAATATAAAACAGCCACGAATTAAACAGGCTCCGAGACAGAGGGCCCATGTGATTCTCAGAAACAACAACAAAAGAATTACACCCTCTTTGGGAAAACCAAGTTTCTCTGACTCGGATCGTGTCGTGTCAACCGTCATCTGGGGATCGGGAGAACAGTCTCTGTGTCTCTGCCGGTTCCTCAATATTCTGATTAGTCTCTGATGTGCCCTGACTGCTCAGGGAGGAAAGAGGTTTGAGCTCAAACTGGTCTTTGGTTCTGCGCAACAAGAACCGGAGACTAGAGAGGAACTGGATTCAAGTTCTTCCCAAGGTACCTCTGCCTGTACGGGGGGCTGGGGGTCTCCCTTCAACCCTCTGAATAATAAGGGGCTTACCAAGCGGCCACGGGAACACAAGGATCAAAACTGCTTATTCCTTAAGGTTACGTTTATCCCTCAAATACACAGTTATGTACAGACCAACCAGCTGACGCTCATGGTAAGTCCTGACCACGCTGTTAGAGTGAAACACGGTCTCTCTCTCTCTCTCTCTTTTTTCAAAGGTTAATTTTATGTGGCTGGCTTTGATTCTTTAAAGGCTTTCGTGACTGCTAAAAGTCACTCTCTCCTTCTCCTGTTCATTCAACAGGGACGAAGGAAGCACCTGCTCTGGGCACTCTGGGTCAGCAGCGCCCATGTTACAGGAGCCCCAAGTCCTGGCCTCGGGGAGCTGCGGTCCTCACAGGAGACCCCGAGCATAAACCGATAAGCAACATCCACTTGGCGACACAGGCGGGAGGGAAAAGAACCAAGGAGGGAAGGGAGGAGGGATCAGCAGGGGAGGGGGGTCCCCGGCGTTGTCGTTTTAATGGGAAATTGTTCGCACTGCTAACGTATATCGAGGTGGAAGGCTTGCAGGTCTGCTTCAGCGACTGAGCTTAGACTGTCCTGCTCTGCAAGGTGACCCCTGAGATCTTCCACCGAGGTCCAGTGGTGCCCGAATCAATCGCTTATACATGAAGATAATTTTGTTAATCTGCTAGATGCTCTAACTGCAGCCCTTGCTACAAGGATACGCTTGGGCGAGGTCCTTCAGGTGCATTTTGTCTGCGTCCAGTCTGTCAAGATCCCAGTGACATCATGGCCCTCCCTAGAGCACATGACCACTGATGTAACTTCCTGGGTAAAATTTGCTATAGCGAACAGTCCAGAGTAATGGCAATGGACAGGAGCAGTTTAATGAGGAAGGCTGCCTCCCTGGAGACCAGAGGTGAGCGCGGTTACGGGGCTGTGCTGTTCCCGTGGGGTCCTCAGGGGGCTTTTACAGAGGAGGGATTGATCCGGGCTCAGGTACAGAATGCTACTGGCAAACTCAACAGGACGAAGGAGCCTGCGTCAAGATGCACCCCCCCACCCCCGCCCTTCAAGCAACTTAGTGACAGAATGAAATCAGTTCTGGTCATTCTTGTGGAATAACGTTAGCCTCGGAAAAGTCTTCACCTACAGTGGAAGCGAAATGGGATCATCACCGTCAACCACAATATATTCAAATATCCCAAATTCATAAAATCTTTGGGAAATCCAGAGCGTCAACATCCGGTTGATCAAGAACTGACTGGTTTGATACTTGGGGTCGCGCGTGGCACTTTGGAAATCCCAGGAGGACCCTCAAATGTTGTAAATAAAAGTGCAGCTTGGTAATTCTTTGATGCTGTTTGTAAAATAACCGTAATTATATCCATTGATACCTCCTGACAAGTGACATGCGTGCCAACTTCCCCGCCCGAAGCAACACGCTTGGCGAGGCCCAGTGAGAAATGAAAACGTGGGCCCCTTGCTCAACAATTATTAAGAATGTCCAGACGGTGACAGCAGTGTTCAGCCTAGGAGGGTGTCCTCTGAGGTGGCCCAGGTCGTACGCCCGTGAAGCCAGCCTGCTCCTGACACCGCAATGCTCAGTCTTCAAGGAAGACCCCTGTCAACTCGCCCAAGGCTCCGAGATCAGAGGACGCCCTGACACAATAATGCTGACCATCTTTATTTGTATGTTGACTCAAGGCTTTGAAATATTATACTGCACTCTTCCAAGCCACACGAAACTATTTATGGCTCCCCCCTCCCCGCACCCCCGCCACCCCTGGAAAGTACTTTATGACCCAAATACTTTTTTCAGCCTTACAAGAAATTTTAAGAAATTCATCGCACTGAAAATACTTTGAGACACACTGGTTATTTTACCTTCTTCGTGTCCAAGTTGCTTATTTTTAGCTCTCTTCCTGGCCTCGATTTTATCCGTGTCTGCGTTTACTGCTTCATAAACGGTTTCTGCTACTTCCTGCTGCCAGCGCTCGGAGATCACCAAGGGGAAGTTCTTGTAGAGATCTTGGTCGCAATCAAGAAGCTTATTATTTTAAGAAATCAAGATAGTTACGATTTAACATCCTTAGCAAGGCAACAGATTCAGAAGTATCCTATCTGCGCGCGGGAGGGGGACAGGAGGACAGGACACAACGCCGCAGACGCGGTTCGCCAGGTGTCACGCCTGCTAACGCTGATCTGCAGATGTTCTGGCCGACGCATCTCACTTCCAGTCCGGACCAGTTACGATTCACCCCATTCTCTTATACCAACTCCATTATGTTTTGGCCAACGAAAAACTAACATGTATGAGGTTTATTTAAGTACAAAAAGATACCAACAACAAAATCAACAAATCAACAAAACCAAACTTCAGTGATGGTGGGGATATTTTATCTGTAAAAGGACTAGATCCCTGTAGTTTTAGAAGCAATTAAAAGGGAGAAGGCAGGAGCGTTTTCTAACCACCCTCAATTCTTCTGAAAAGTGAGATGCGCAGAAGGAAACGAGGTCGAATTTTCCATTCGTTCCATGAGCCTTCCAGCTAAGAACCCAGTTCAACAGTGCAATCGAACGTGCAAGCGTGACGCGCAAGAGACACGGGGCGTTTAGGCGGCAGCCTTGAAGAGGCACTGTAATTAAAACCTCACTTAACTGACAGCATTTCCCTTCCAACTATGACTCACAATTCTTCTTTCCTCCCCCTGAGTTTAGAGGCTGCATTCTGAAAATGAGCGAAGAAAAAGATTTTCTGCCCCTGAGTTACAGTTCTGTGGCAGAAAGAAAGGTGAGCGATCCCACACATCTGTCCTTCAAAAGCACACCTCTCTCAAGGAATCTGATGCGCTCGCTCCTTTGCCTGAGAGGCAAGCACTGAACAGACATTCTAACAGGCAAGTTACTCACGAGAAAAAGAGCAGCAGGAGGCTCGTGCCCCCTAAGACTTGAGCAAATCAGGGACACACCGAGGGTTCTGCACCTGTGCTCAGCGACCTGTTACAATCACGTGCTGCTTTTAGGATCGCCTTGATTCACAGAGCCTTCCTTTCCCCTTTCAGGGTTTCTCTCGGACGCGCACACTAAGCCAGAGCAGACCTCCCTGCTGGCCTGGAGCATGAATGCTGGCAGCGTGTGCCCACCCACCGGTGAGTGTGTGTGTGGTAGGTGTGGTGCACCGGGCTGCGGGGACACCCTGTGATCTGGGGACACGAGACGGACTCTGAGGCTGTGGGGGTACCATGTGCTCAGGGGACACAGGACAGACTCAAGGCTGCCGTGGGGACCTGCGATCAGGGGACACAGGGTGGATTCTGAAGCATTGGCTAGACATAAAAACCCACTCCTTCCCAAAGCAGCTGTTCTGAAAGGGCCAGCTCGGCTTTGTATACAAACCCTCCACCTCCTAGACTTTCAGAGAGCCTGCCTTTCAGGACTCAGCCTTGGTTGTTAAAAAGGAATAAAACAAAAGAAAAATTGTATGTATGTGAGGTGAGCTTTTTGGCTATGTTTGCTCATGTTTGTTTTAAAGAGCAGAATTATTATTCGGGCTGCTTTTTTGAAGATGAAGAATAAGTGGTTTTGTAAGATGCAGGCCCCCCCAGCAGGACGAGGCGCCCGGGGCTCCCCACTTCCAGCGGGCCTGGCCACACGCCCCTTCCTGCTCTGAGCACGCTCGTGCTCGGCTCTCGGCCACGAAGAACGAAAAGCACACTGACGGAACCTCCTAGTTTGGGCACTGACTTCGTGCCAGGAGGCTGCGGGAGGCGACCTCAGGGACACCTGGGCGTCCAAACCAGTCCCAGGTGACAAAACGAAGGCGCGAGAAGTTCCCTGAGTGGCCGAGTCGCTCAGCCAGTCAGTGCAGACGTGAGCCTGGCCTGCCGGACTCTGTAGCCTCAACTTCCGTTCACAACACTTAAGGTCTGAAGATCTCTTTTGAGCATCGGCCTGTGGGCTGCCACATCAGAGACCTTTTATTCTTAGCCCTTTGCGGACAGCAGCACGTGTGGCGACAAAACCCTTTAAAGGACCCTGTTGCCCAAAGCCCCGCCGTGGAGCAGCACGTGAGCCCCTGACACGGACGTCTGTCCAGCCTGCAGACGCCATCTGGTGGTGCACACGTCTGAGCACCGGTCCCCTGTGTCCCCCAGGACAGCCATGGTGCCAGACCACAGAAGTGGCCTTGGCCCTCGCAGCTTCCCCTTTGCCCAAGCTCCCCCTCCGGGGAGGCTGGTCCTGGGAGCCCCTGACGGCCCCTCCTTCCCCACACAGCCACCACTCCTTGGTCCCAGTGCCCTTGGCCTCTGCACGGGGCCTCCTGTTTTTCTCCTCCCCACCCCGGCAGTCTTCCCATCATCCTCCAGCCACTTATCCACCACTTCTGTCCCCACATCCCACTGGCTCCAGTTCCACGTGTCCCTGGCTACAGGTCCTCACAGGTGTATGCACTTCTGGGGGCAGGGTGCATGCTGCTCGGTAGGAAAAGTGGAGGAGGGGGCTTACCCAACCAGGGTATAATGAGGCAGCTGAACAGAGACCGGAGGGAGGGGGTTCCTGGGGGAAGCCAAGGAGGTGGGGGGAGGCACGAGCCGACATGTGGGGAGACGGAGATGCCCTGACTTAGCACCCTGAGGGGGAGGGTCCTCCCCCATGAGTCTCCATCTGTAATTATGCTTTGTCTACCGAGAGACAACGATACCAACAAAAGTATGAGACGTGCAGAGGATTACATAAAAAAGCCACAGTGATTATTTCACTTTTGATGGACAAATGCATCCTAACGCGGGGAGACCAGAATACTTAGAAGGATTAAGACGCCGGCTCTCCGGCATGAGGCAAAGCATGTTTGCTACCACACAGTTGTTTTTCTCTGCTTCGTGTACGTGCGAGTTCTAGTTCAATCGCAAACATCTCCAACTCTGTAAGAAACTGACCATTCTGCAGCTCATCAAACATACAACGATTAGTCAGGTGAAGGCTTTCATGGCTTCTAAGTGAGGTCCTGCTTCTTCAAATATGTAGACGTTCACAGGCGACATCCCACAAGCCGGCCAAAACCGAGACACTCACCCAGGCTCACTGCCAATAAAAGTCCCCCCACCCTTCAAAGCACCTACAGGCAAATGTCCCATGTACCTTGATGCCCTTGGTGTCCTCTTCATCAAATGAGCCAATGTCAAAGGCGTCAGCGGCGTTGACCTCTCCCCGGGGAGGGATCAAGGGCGGAGGGTACTGGAAGATCCAAACAGGAATGGTTGAGTTATCAGAGCCCCTTATGGCCGTCCGTCCCAAGCTACCATTCTACAGCGAGAACACAGAGCAGGTCACCAATACGCTGCGTGCTGTGAGCGCTCCGGTCCAGCCCGTACCCAGCACAACACATGTCACAGACGAGCTCTGCGTGGAACAGCCCTAAGAGAAGACCCCAGATTTTAGAGAAGCTGAAGCGGGGGGGGATAAAAAGAGATTCACGGCCAAGGTCTGAAGGCATCATTGAATATGATGAGATCTCAAGACGACACACGCCGCCAGCTCAGCCTCAGGAAAACTCGATCTCTCGGCCAAGGGGCGCCCGTCCACTTGCTGGGGCCGAGGGGGGTGCTCCGCACCCACAGACGCCCAGAGGCCACGCCTTCACTCCCGTCAGGCGGGACTAAGAGCGTCGGGCCTCCACAGTTGGACAGTTCGAGATGGTGCAAAAACAAAGCCAACACTGATACAGTTTTTTTCAAACACCGTAATTTGTGGGTGGTTTCTTGCATCAGCGGGAGTATAAACATATCTCCAAAGTCAGGGGAGGCAGTTACACTGATCTCCAGCCACACTGACCCTTAAACGTTGTGCGATGCTGGGCTAGAAAGCGGATGTCAATTTGTGACCAACTTTTCTCGTCCCTCCCTAGATGGCTTCCATATGAAAACACAGTCAGGGATCAGATGGGAAGTCAAAGAGATGAGTGGAAGCTAAAAGTGTCTGAGTTATTCGGACACTTAAATCATCAGATAAAAACTCATTTCAGCATTTGTTAATTTATACCGCAGATATTTTCAAAACGTGGAAACTAGGGAAACCAGGGGAGGAGGGCCCCGAGGGAGTCGGCCGTGTGGCAGCAGGAAGGACCCGGTGGCCACGGCTGGGGCGGGATCCCGGGGGGACAGACTCCGGAAGCGGGGAGCGCAGGGGTGGTGGTGCCCAGCGTGGGGTCCCGGACAGAGTACCTTCTGTAGGTAGACATGCTGCCAGTCGACGCCTCTGAAAAAGCTGTGTTCCTTCACTTCCTGTGCCCTGTGGAAGAGGCACAAGAGGGGTGAGTGTGCCTTTGCAAACCTGAGGAGTATTTTGCAAAAACTGTCTCCTAGTGAGTGAACACGGAGAGATGACTATTTCAGTTCTTCAAGTAAGCAAGTAAAATATGCTTCTTTCGAAGCACCCCAGGAACCACGGGATGTTTAGAAATACTGTATGCGGAAGCCGGCAGATTATCCCATATGGTAATCGACTGAGGATGTGCATTTCGGTTTAAGAGAACCTAGGAGTTATCTCGGGTGTACGGATACATGGGGTTCTGTCATCCTGTGAGAATTAATTAGAGAAGCTTCACATTGAGGAGACGTACAGCCAACGTCTATGAGGCACAGTGGATCAGAAGCAGGCCTAGGAAGCACCAGATGCCAATGAGAAGCAGACTGGAAATCTAGGAACAGTGCACGCCAAACCTCGTAAGCTGCAGAAACAGGCTTGCCCAGAGATCGCCGTCAAAGCTCAGTCTATGCACAGTCCTATGGCGTAGGAAAGCCTGCGTGGGGGAAACGCACGGCCCTTGGGCCCCGCTGGGGGTTCTCTCCCCAGCTCCGCCCTGGGTCCCCTGCAGCCCTGTCCCTCGGCAGAGCCTGCAAGGCAGATCCTCCGCCCCCTTCCTCTGCTCTCACTCCTTGGGTGACCTCACCCTGCCGGGCCTTTAAGCACCTTGAACCTGCGGACCGCTCTCCAGTCTGAGTCCTCGGTGCCAACCTTGTCCTGCACGCCCACCCACCCACCCATGAGTGCCTCCTTGGCATGTCCACCCGATGGGGCAAAAGGTCTGCAGAACGGACTTCCTCTCACACCTTGTCGTCTCCGGACAAAGGGCCGGATCACCCCTGATGCCCCACTTCCCCCACACTCCACAGCCCACCCCTCGCCAAGCCCTGGGGCCGACTGCCTCTTACTGCTTACAAACCTCACAGCGCTCAACTCCCAATGCGGGTGGTGGGGCCTTTGACCATGGAAGGGATGCTAACTGTCCCGCACTACCACCGCCCTGCTCCCCAAATGGTCCTAATTGCCCCCTGTCCCAGCCGGCACTCTGGCCATGCAGCCTGCAACCCCTACTCTACCTGCAGCCCCCAAATCACCTCTTCGGTCAAACGGTCTCCCCACACCCCCGCCCGAGCCTCTCCAGAGGCCTTGCTGTACTGGCAGCGAAGTCCAGGGACACAGCATCCTGGACCTGCCTGAGCCCAGCGCCTCTTTGACCGGCTCTTTACCTCCCTGTCCTGGCTCCCCGGCCTCCTTGCTTCTGGGCCCCGGGGAAGCTGGATTCCACCGGACACGGGACTCTCAGCGCCGGCCATGATGAGACACCGGAGCTCCACGGCCGGCTTTATCATCCACAGTAAGGCAGTACGTCCAACGTTCCAGCGGGATCCGTCCCCACCGCCCTCCCAAGGCTGAGCTCTCAACGACAGCACTGCCTGATTTATCTCACTCGTGCTCTTCTCGCAGTCTGGGATCATCTCATTTATTTGATCGTTTCTACAGCGGCCCTCACCCCCACCCCACAGAAGCCCCAGGAAGTCCGCCCTGCGCATCGCCTCAGCCCCAGTGCTGAGGACACTGGCCGGCACTCGGGGGTGTTGGGGAAGTGCTTGCTGAGTGAACGAAGGACATCCAAGTCAGAGGGTGTCGCTCTGCATTTTGCTGGGTTCCTACCAGCAAACCAAAAACGATGGAAGAGAAATATGGAGACATAAATGTACCACCAAGGGCGTCGGGGAAGGGTCAGCAGACAGGATGGGTGTGGACACAGAAGCAGGGACTGTGGCAAGAAGTGGCCGGCTACTGCCTGGGAGACAGAGGTGCGGAGCTCCAGGCTCCACACGGTGTGTGTGGAGGGGGGTGTGGAGGGGGTGTGGAGGGGGTGAGGCAGGGGGAATGGTGAGACCCAGGCTGGAGACACAGGTTGAACTCTGTATATGGAACCCTTAGTGCACACACACACACATGTGCGCACGCGCTTGCACGCGCACACACACACGCATCATCCTTTCTTCCTCCATATCTGACCCCCAAACACCTGCGGCCAGGTGCTTATTCTAATACAGCGGGGGGACCTCTGCAAGGTTCTAGTCTAAAGAAAGTAAGCCTGCTAACGATTTCCACGAGAACTCAGGAGACGGACTGGAGATTCAAGCCACAGAAAAGAGAAGAGAATCAAGGCAAACACACAGGTAATACACAGGGTCAGCAGCACTGATGGCTCTTCTAGAAATTCCCAGAGCCACCCAGAAGGAATTCCGCGAGCTAACCAAGGAAACGGAAGGGGGAAGGGAGCGGATGTCCAATAAACAAAGTAACAGTATTTCCCCAAGCAGAGGAGCATGAGCCTTCCCAGGACGCGGGACTCTCTCAACGCCGGACGGACTGATACGGGGGCTCCATGACTGGCTTTACTGTCCACAATAATGCAGTATCTCCAAAGTTCCGGGGGGAAATTATTATCGATTTAGAATTCCACAGCCAGCCTGAGCATGTGGAGAGACGGGCACCCTCCTACACTGTTGGTGGGAATGTAAACTGGGGCAGCCGCTCTGGAAAACAGTGTGGAGGTTCCTCAAAAAATTAACTCTAGAACTCCCCTATGACCCAGCAATAGCACTGCTAGGGATTTACCCAAGGGATACAGAAGTGCTGATGCATAGGGGCACATGTACCCCAATGTTCATAGCAGCAATGTCAACAATAGCCAAATCATGGAAAAAGCCTAAATGTCCATCACGTGATGAGTGGATCAAGAAGATGTGGATGGAATGGAATACTACATAGCAATGAGAAAGAATGAAATCTGGCCATTTGTAGCAATGTGGATGGAACTAAGTGAAACAAGTCAGGCAGAGAAGGACAGCTACCATATGTTTTCACTCATATTTAGAACTGGAGAAACTTAACAAGACCATGGGGAAGGGGAAGGGGAAAAACAGTTAAGGAGAAGGAGGGAGGCAAACCATGGGAGACTCTTAAATACAGAGAACAAACTGAGGGCTGATGGGGGAGGAGGACGGAGGAAGGGGGGTGATGGGCACGGAGGAGGGCACTTGTTGGGATGAGCACTGGGTGTTGTATGGAAACCAACTTGACAATAAACTATAATTTTAAAAAATTCTACAGCCAGACAAAATATCTGTCAAGTTTGAGGACAGCAGGAAGGCACTGTGGATGTGTAGGAACACAGAGAGTTTACCTCCCGTACCCCTTCTCCGAAGGAATTCTTTGAAAGCATGCTCTAGCTTGGGGGGGCGGGGGGTCCCCAGAAGGCATGGGATCAAGTAAATGGCAGATTCAAACCAGGAAAGCAACAGGAGGGAAGGTCAGACCAGCAGAAACCGAGCCGTCAGCGGTCACAGGAGCCAGGGGGTGCGAGCCCTTCCCGAAACAACTCAGGAGGAAAGGAGGGCCGGCACATACGTCTGGAGATCCCACACGGAGCGTGTACAAAAGCGAGGGCCCGTCCCGGCCAGGCAGCCCACGGGATCAGCCCGACCGGGGAAAATAAAAATGAACAGGGCCAGAAACCGGTCAGTGGGACAGAGGAGGACCGGCCAAGACAGGGATACCAAGACCCTCATTTTCTAAAGTAGGGACTCAAGAGACACTGTTTGGGGAGCAGGGGGAGCAAGGGTAAGTAGGCCATTAAAAACCGCATGGGTTAGACAAACAATTCTTTTGAGGGGTGCTGGAAATGGAAGGTACAGAGATAAATCTTCATCTGTATCAGCAGGAATGGATCATCTCTCCAATTAACAAAGGAAGGATGCGGGGGCGCCGGGTGGCTCAGTCAAGTGTCCCACTCTTGATCTCAGCTCAGGTCACGACCTTACGGTTTGTGAGCTGGAGTCCGGCATCGCCTCTGTGCTGGTAGCATGGAGCCTGCCTGGGATTCTCTCTCCCCCTCCCTTTGTCCCCCCCCCCCCCACTCACGTGCGCTCTCTCTCAGAAGAAACTTTAAAAAAGAAGTAAGCACACAACACATTATTCAGACACCTATACAACATACATACTACATTCTTTTTTGTTTTGTTCCAAACGTGTTTTTAACTGAAGCACAGCTGACACACAGCGTTAATGAGTTCAGGGTCACACAGAATGACACGCGTCTACACGCTATGTTGTGCTCACCGTGAGCCCAGCTACCGTCTGTCACGAGACGGTCACTATCACCGTGCCATCCACCATGTTCTCTGTGCTGTGCCTTTCACCTCCACGACTCACTCCTTCCATAACCGGAGTTCTGTATGTCTCACTAGCCTTCACCCATGTTGCTCACTCTAGCAGCTGCTTCTTACGGCACGCCTGCCTGGCGACAGGACGAGCCAGCCCCGGCGGGCGGGACGGGGAGGAGGGGCAGGGAAAGGCCTGCCCTACATCCTCCTTGTAAGCTTTCCAGGTATTACTGTCGTTTTCGCTCGATGGAGGGACAGCCACTAGGAAGTGTGTTCAAGACAGCGGCTGACCAGCTAAGCGTGAGTGGAAACGAGGGGCAGGCGGCAGGATCGGGGTCCTGAACCGCCATTACTGCAGCCATAACTAGTAAAACTTCACCAGATGAACTGCGAAACGTCAGGGTTCATTTCCACCATCTGCATGATCGATTTTTACAGTGAAGAAGTTAGTGACTCCTTCAACTCATAATTATAAAACACTAAGGACAGCATATGTATTTCTCATGTGATCTGCCCTCCTGCCCCCCGCCGCTCCGGATTGAAGTGGGCCGTTTTCAGGGGCTGGGAAGGCCTCGTGGTGTCAGGTGTTCAGGGTGACGATACTGAAGAGCGAAACTGCGGGCCTACCCTCCTCCCCGGCAGCCGAGCCGCTTGCTGGCGTCTCTCTGGAGCAGGCCTTCCAGGAGCGCCCGGAGTTCCGGGGAGAAGGCCTCCGGGAGCTCCACGTTCTGGGGGGAGAGAAAGAACATGGTTTCAGAGATGCATTCCTGGAAACAGGTCCCCGACCCCAACCAGACCGAAAGGCCATTTCTAGGATGAAGAGTGTTAAAAGCTGCACAAATTAATAATAATTAAATCACAAATTAATATTTACTCTCAAGAAATGGAAAATGGTTACTAATCACTTCCTTCCTTTCTTTTTTTTTTCCCCCAAATAGTCTCTGTGCCCAACACGGGGCTTGAACTCATGACCGCAAGATCAAGAGCTGCAGGCTCCACCCACTGGGCCAGCCAGGCGCCCCCGATTACTAATCATTTTCAACGGCAATCAACAGGCGGGGGGCCAGGTCAGGAGACATGGAAGACCTCCTCGCTCTCTTGAACCTCGGCAACTTTTCCTTTTCTTTGATCTCCTTGCTTGAGTTCTTGCTTTTCTGTAACTGTCTCTTACTGATGGCTGGCAAACCTCGATTTCTGCATTGGCATCTATTTCACTAACTTTCCAGTTCGGAATTCTTCTAGGAAGCGTGTCTCTGCTCATGTGTTTTAAGAAGGCAAGTTTCTACATGGTTTCCAACGCAATGAAACGTGAACATTACAACGCGGATAAGAATGGGGTTTTTAGGGGCGCCTACATGGCTCCGTCAGTTAGGCGTCTGACTTTGGAATACAGCTCAGGTCCTGATTTCACGGTTTCTTATTTGGAGCCCCACATCATGCCCTGTGATGACAGCGTGGAGCCTGCTTGGGATTCCCTCTCCACACCCCCTCTCCACCCCTCCCCTGATCACACGTTACTCTCTCTCAAAATAAATAAACATTTAAAAAAAATGGAGTTTTTGATCTCCTTACCACGGTGAGGGTCATCCGGTCTATCTCGTGTTTATCTTTGGTTTTGTGTTGTCTAAAAGGGCTGTGCCTGTGGGAACGAACAACACTCCATCATAATGTGGTCTCAGGTCCCTCAGCGTACACACGTCCCCAGCTCATACCCGCACAGAGGACTGTGATCTGTCACTGCTCACCGGGAACTACGGAAACAACACAGCCAGACACATGTACCATTTCCAGAGAAAAACCGGTGTGGAGGTGCGTTAGGTTCTGAAAGGGGGGGCTTGTGCTTGTGTGAACAGTCTGATTCTCACGTTGATGAAACCACAGCACTACAATGCGAGTCAGCATATTCCCTGTGATATTTTTAAATATCGTTAGAAAGAAAATAATCAGCCAACCAGTAGCCATGCAAATGAAGGTCATTTATAACATTTGTCACTTTTGTGTTTGAGATAATCACTTTCATACAAATTTTATCTTTTTTTTTTTAGTCCCTCAAACAATCCAAAGAATTGCAGTCAAAACCAGACACACCAAGGGGACTCCCCCCGCACTGGAAACCAGTAACTTTAAGCAATGCGTTCTTCTGATGACAACAGATCTAAGTTAGCCAGGTGCCCCCAGGCCGTCCACAGCTCTGAGAGCTGCTCACTCACAGTTTACTTCGGGAGAGCCTCAAATTTAGGTGTCGGCAGACCTAGGATGCCAGATTGTGACTGAGGCGTTTACTGGCTGTGAGCCAGTGACGGAAACTGTCAGCACCGATTATCAATTTCTTCATCTGTAAATGGGCCTAGGGCCACATCGTGGAAATGGCGAAGGGGAACAAACAAAACAACGTGGATGCTAGAAGCACACGGCAGTATGCAGGAAGGGCCTCATCCAGCAGTCATTTGTGATCTTAATGAAGAGGAATCTTACTTTATCCAACGAAGGTCTGCTTGATAAACTATGTAAAAACCTCCTCTTTACCCTGTTGTGAAAACCTTGGAGAAGTTGGCTTTTTTTTTTTTTTAATGTTTTTATTTATTTTTGAGAGAGAGAGAGAGACAGCATGAGCAGGGGAGGGTCAGAAAGAGAGGGAGACACAGAATCCAAAGCAGGCTCCAGGCTCTGAGCTGTCAGCAAGAGCCCGATGTGGGGCTTGAACCCACGAACCGTGAGATCATGACCTGAGCCGAAGCCTGATGCTTAACCGACTGAGCCACCCAGGTGCCCCGAAGCTGGCTTTTAAAGGAAATTTTATCAAAAGAGACCAGTAAACACGCAAATTACAAAATCCTGGCCTTCTTTATTTGAAAATTAAAGAAAGGATATACATATATATGAATGAGTTTTCTAATACAGTAAGAGAGGCCCATAAAATTATAAATCCTACAGATTTATTTCTAAGGCATATATAATGTAATTGGAGGCAAGATACTCTGGAAAATATTTGGAAGTGTGTCCACCGGGTTGGAATACTGAGCACACAAATGACTGTGATGTAGAAAAGAGAAGTAATCCTGTCTTTGACTTCCCCCCCGCACCCCCCCTCCCCGCCCGCTACCATCTGCCCATCCTGCTGAATTAATGACGTCGGCAGACATGTCTCTTGGAAGAGATTATTACATTTCAGAGCCTTTATTATTTTAAATATTTTGATGCTCATTTTGTACAACAGAGGGCACCCTAATGCTTTACTTTCCTCCTATCATGCAACAGAATACAAAGTAATTTCCATCTCTTGAAAGCAATAAATTCTAAAACATGGTGAATTAGGGTTAAGCAAACATACGCTAATCTTTAAACTAGATTTTGACTGGCAGTGTCTTTTTCACCCTCATTGTGTCCAAAAAGGAAAAAGTAAAATTACTGCACTGAAAAAGCAAATAAGAGGGCGCCTGGGTGGCTCAGTTGGTTGAGCATCAGACATCGGCTCAGGTCATGATCTCACGGTTCATGAGTTGGAGCCCTGCTTTGGGCTCTGTGCTGACAGCTCCAGAGCCTGAAGCCTGTGTGGGATTCTGTGTCTCCCTCTCTCTCTGCCCCTCCCCCACTCACCCTCCATCTCTGTCTCTCTCTCAAAAATAAACATTAAAAAAAAAGCAAATAGAATATAACAACAAATGGTATATGTCAAATGGTATCTGTTATTTATAAGATAGTATAATTTAAAAAAAAAACATTACTGCTATCATTCTCTTCTGCAAAAGACATATTAACATGTTAGCCTCTCTGCTGGACATGGCTGTTTCCACCGCACAAAGTCCCTGAACCCACACAAGGGGAGCGTGTGCAGATCCCGCCGGGCTGGCTCCTGTGTGCGGTGCCAGGGGACCCCCATTCCTGCTCCTGGCCCCCGTGCACTCGCCTGCATCTGCCGCCGGAAGGAAAGGGCTGTGCCCTGACCCTTGCAGAGAAGGCCTGCTGTGTTCTGACAGAAATGCTCTGCGCTAAATTTAAAAAGCCTTTCACGAGGCCAGAGGAAAGCTGGCAAGGGGGAGCGGAGTTAAAGTCAGGGGTGCCAAACCCATTTCCAGCGCCTGAACCCCGTCACTCCAGATCTCCGTGCTAAGAACCTAGCCTAGTCCACGCCTGGCTCCAGGCAAAAACGGTTGGAAATGCTTCCCAGCGATTTGGTTCTGGGCTTGCAGCACTGAGAAAGTTTGGTCTTTCAAGTTCAAGATCTCGCTGCACATCTGTTTCCAATGTAGTCTTGATTATTCTTTGTGCGCAAAACCAAAGATGCTGTTTCTATTTTGGAGAACATTAAAGAGACCTTGCGAGAGTGATGATCTCTCTCTGAGGGAGGCACGTGGTGCTCACAGATCCCGTGGGGTTGCAGCTGCGCGGAGCCACAGCCGCTTTAGCTAGGGGAGGGTGTCCGGGCGTGCAACACGCTGGCTGCACTGGGGGAAAGCCACGGGAAGAGACTTCGCACTCGCTGTGGTCAGCCGTGGCTTGCGAATCACAGACGAGCGAGAGCGCTGCGAATTTCCCCCAAACGTGCTGGGAAATCGTCCGAGGTGTCAGAAATGCTGGGAACACACACACACACACACACACACACACGGCAGATCATACAGTGAAACAATGAGCTCAAAAGCAGTACATTTCTAAGTACGAGTGATTCAAAGCTCTTACGCCAAAGGTTAATTTTAGAATACAACAAAGATCGTACGTTGCATCAAATGGGAGTTTTGAACCTAGGCCAAGAGCTGCCAAAATATTTATAAACATCCCCTCTTTCTTCCCCACAGGAACAATCTTGGTAACCTCGGGCAGAGTTCAGCTGTCCCTAGAGCGCCGCCCAGGCTCTCTCCCTGCATCTGACAGCTTCAGGGACAGACCGTCCGTGGTGACAAGTTTAGGATCAAAGCCACTGTCACATCACATCTTTTCCATACCAGACATCTGATCTCTGGATAGAGGACCTGACAGCAATCCCACAGATCCGCAACATGGACACATGAATACCAGCCAAAGTCACGTGAGGGGGAAAGCGGCCACCTCCTGGACACGCAGCCTGTGAGCGCTCGGTCCATCACTGTGGGCCCAGGGACGCAGACCTCGAGCTCAGACCCGGACAGCTCGCCCCTTTCCCTCGCGCCTGTGGTGTTCTTCCAGGGTGTCAAGGCAAAGCAGGGCTGCAGACCAGTGTTTAGCAGAGGCAGTGGGGAAACACTGGTCCACGTAAGGAAGCATTTGACCGCAGAGGAAAAAGCGAAGAAGACCCACTGGTGGCCATCTGCCCAACCTCACTGCACGGGCACAGGAAGGAGGAGGGGACATGCTGAGAGCAGCCTTTCTCATACTTGGCACTGATAACCTTCCAGGCGGGACAATGTTTGCAGGGGCAGTGAGGGCCGTGAGGCCCGCTGTGACATGCTCGGCGGCATCCCTGGCCTCCACCAGGGAGAAGTATCCCTTCCCAAAGCTGTGACAACCAAACACGTCTCTGGGCTTTGCCAAGTGCCCCTGGGGCTGGGGCTGAATGCTGGGCAGCAGCCGGCAAGGTGTCCGGTCCATTGTGCAAGGACCTGCGCTGTGGCTGCCCTGTGGGCACACCAGGAGGCAGGGGGCGGGGCCTGCGAGCCGGTGCTCTCCCCTTCCTCCCCCTGCCCTGCTGCCTTGCTTCCTCAGCCCCCCGTGTAGGGGGAAACCCAGCCGCTCAGAGCTCCCTTCTAGGCGGTCGGTGAAAACTGGACATACCTTCCCCACACGCGACCCTGTGAAGCACTGAACAGGTGACATGGTCCCTCCTCTGCAGCTTGAAGGGGATGACGCTCCAAGGCTAAGCCCCTCCCCTGCTGACCCCAGGGCGGTGTTTCATAGGAACCACGACACTTTACAATCACTGATTCTGGTGATGACGTCACTGCCCCCCAGCTACCTCGAATCCTATGCCCTAGCTTCCGGCTTCCGGATCCGAGCCCCTGTCTGGAAAGCCAGGAGCTGCCACCCCTGCCCCTCCATGTAGCAGCAACACAGGCCCGCCACTTGCCCCCGGCCGGGTCCCAGGGCCCCGGAGCTAGCTTGAGTGCTCCTGGCTTCTCGCCTGGGTCCCTACACCTGTCCCTGTCTCCCTCTGTCCGGTCACCCTCTTGTGACAGACACCCCAGCTGGGTCCTTCCTTTGCACAAAAGCCTCCAGGCTCCAGGGCCTCGAGAGCGAAGCCCCAACTCCACTGCACCGTGTTGAGGCTCTCCAGTCTCCACCCAGTCTCCTCAACCTTCCCCCCCGCCCCCCCGCCCCGAGCACACTCCATCCTCCTGTCAGCGCCCCGCCCCGCCCAGGTCACGGCTGGGGAAAGGCCATCCTCTTCCAAGCCCACTTCACAGAGCGCTGCATGTGGAGTCGGCCCCGCTCTCCCAGGTTAACCCCGGGACCCATTTTTGTGCCCCGGGGACACGGCGGCCGGCCCTGCTCCTGTGTGTGGACACCTCTACTCTCCTGCAAGCTCCTTAAGGATGGGACGTGGCTTCCTCCTCCCCTGTCTCTCCCCAGAGCACCACACCTCTCGCATGCTGCCAGCACTCAACAAATGTTTACAACTTACTCTAAATCACATCAATCAACAAAAGTCTCCCTGCCCTTTGGTTTCAGGGCTCCAACCTTCCCGCGAACGGCTTCCAAACAAGCAATGCAAAGAATGGTGTACGATCATAAATCTCGGGGTGCCTGGGTGGCTTGGTCGGTTGGGCATCCCCTTTCGGCTCAGGCCATGTTCCCCGGGTTTGTGGGGTCAAACCCTGCACTAGGCTTCGTGCTGGTGAGGTGGAGCCTGCTTTGGATTCTCTGTCTCCCTCTCTCTCTGCCTCTCTCCTGCTCACAAACTCTCTCTCAAAGATAAATAAATAAATATTTTTTAAAAAGATCATAAATCTTAGTGGGGAAGACTCGTCTAGTCCTGTCTATTACATGCTGGAAGGATTCTCTCGCTGCCAGACTCAAGGGGTGGTCCCCAGACAGTGACGGGGACCTCACTACCTGTGAGGCACAGCACTCCTTCAAACGCTTGAGTGGGCGTTCCTGTGTCCATCTGCCACCTTTCCCCTCCCGAAACGCCTGCCCCCAGGAGCAGTGCAGCATGCACATGGCCCCTTCATGATGATGGTCGCCCACCGTTAGGGCTCCCCTAAGCCTTGGGCTCAGCTCTTCTAACCTTTCCCCAGGAGCCATGGTTTCTAGAGGTTTCGCCATTTCCCTCTCGTCTCACCCATCCCCGCCCTAGGGAACCCCCTCCGGACAGGAAGCCACACTTCCACCCGGGACCCATCACGGACTTCACGAAGGAAGAAACCTCTCCATTCAGTACTCCCAATCTGAACTGTGGCTAACTGCAGCTGGATTCACTTCAAAAAATATATTTTTCAAGTTTATTTATTTTTTTGAGAGAGAGAGAGAATGTGAGTGAGGGAGGGGCAGAGAGAGAGGGAGACACAGAATCTGAAGCAGAGCTGTCAGCACAGAGCCCGATGTGGGGCTCCAATCCACAGACCAAGAGATCATGACCCGAGCCACAGTTGGATGCTCAACTGACCGAGCTACCCAGGCTCGGATTCACTTGATTAGCCACAAATCACACTGCTGGCATACTGTTAGTAATTAAACTTTCAGATCTTTCTATAAACAGTGTCATGTCAGATCGTGCCCAATCTATACACACAGACACTGTTATAAACAGATAGACTGATGCCAAACAAAGTAGAGAAGTGAACAAAGCCCTAAATGTATGACTTTGCAGGTTTCATCGCCCCTGGGACATTTTACTATGGACTTTTGAATCCTGACGTGATGTATTTGGCAGAAGTCTACCATCGCACGACTCTGCGCATGAACTCTGCGCCTCCAGCCCCATCGCCGGCGGCAGAGCCCAGACACAGACCTGGAGCGTGTCCCCACAAGCCCCGCCACAGTGCGGAGGCTTTGCCCGGTGGAAGGGCATCTCTCGTGGGAAGTGGTTTGCTCTGGTCTGTCTTGCAGAAACTCTCTAATTAGGTCAGCGAGTCTGATGATGCGCATTAGGCCCGTCCAGGCTCCACAAATACAGTAATTCAATTAAGGCCCAACAGGACCTGACTCTCCGAGCAGTAACACAATTTAAGTTCCCAAGTGAAAACGAGGAGCAGAGAACAACTAGATTACCAGGGTCCTGGGTAAGCGGCGAGGGTGCTTGGAACCTAATTTGGGGGAAACATGGGATCCGGCCTCTCCGCAGAGCGGGCTCAACACCAGGAGAAGATGCGGCAGTGCTCACGGAGGCTTCCGGCGGGGATGCGAAAAGCCCAGCAAACGACTGGACCCGTTTCACAGCAGAAATATGAGAGGGGGAGTCCCGACCAGGAAATTTTAACATGAAGCGCTTTTTGTGTCTTTGTGAATGAGGAGTAACCAAAAACGTAGCTGCAAAACTTAAAGCGTTCCATTCCAGTTGGCTGCAAATTCTTAGACATTAATGGAAGTGTTAACACACTCGACGTGTTCAATGGGAGAACATATTTGGACAGTGCCTGCATTTTGTAATCCTTCCGCTCTACTTCACCATCTTTGGTGGCTGAGAACTAACACCAATTAATTAAAAACACAGAATTACGCAGTTTCAGCTTTGTGTTAAAAAAAATAAAAGCAAATTAACTTCAGCATGCTTATGAATAAATGCACGCTTTTAAACTCGGTTCGCTTTGAGTGTTGGGTCCTTTCTTGTGACCCTCAGAATGCATTACACAGGCAAGACGATCGTAATGAATTCCTAGCATTAAAAAAAAGTATCCTACCTTCTTTAATGATTCACATTTTAAAATAACACTTGTGCCCCCAAATAAAGCTTCTCAATGGGGACATTTCAAAGCGGTTCTCTTTTAGGGTTTGAGTGTGTTGGCATTCCTACGAGGTACAGAACAAAAATACGAAACCGTAAGCTTTTGCCTAGAAGTTTCCAGGCACCCAGGTCTCACTTCTATGAGGCAGGGGGAGCCGGGGTCGCCATCTGGACTAGCGTGGGTGACCTGAGACGACGGCAGGGCCCAATGATGTCTAACCAGGCTGCATCCTGATCCCAGGACACGCCACGGCAACGGCACGAATAGGACGTGGCTCACTCACCCTCTCAGGAGCTTGAAGAGCATGCAGCCCAGGGAGAACCAGTCGGCACTGCTGTCATACGCCATCCCCTTCTGCAGCACCTCCGGAGCCATGTACCCATGGGTGCCCCTAGAGAGAAGACAGCGCACACGCAGTTAGCGGGGCGTGCCCACCGGAGGAAACGTCAACAGCGTCAGACGCCGTTTGTTAGATGGCAGCACCTGTCGAGGAGGGGGAGGGGACGATGGGGACACAGCGTGATCCACACAGCACCCAGCGGGAAATCAGTGTAGGAGTGAATGTGAATAAATGAGAGTCCGAGGTGAACACGACAGAATGCAAGCTGCAGTCCTGGAGGGGACAACTGAACTGTGGTGCCACGGACCGGAAGGGGTGGGGACATCGCTCCTGTGTGGTGCTGCCCTCTGAGCTGAGGACCGGGGCTGCCAAATGCTGAGCATGGGGGCTACTCACACAGTCAGCGACAGACCTGGGGTCGGGGAGACGTGGGAACACAAGCCGGCAGGTACAAAAGACAGGGAAATCCTGGGTGCCTGGGGGGCTCAATAGGTTAAGCATCTGACTAAAAAAAAATTTTAACATTTATTCATTTTTTGAGAGACAGTGCGAGCAGGGGAGGGAGAGAGAGAGAGAGAGAGGGAGATACAGAATCGGAAGCAGCCTCCAGGCTCTAAGTTAGCTGTCAGTACAGAGCCCGATGCGGGGCTCGAACCCACGAACTGTGAGATCGTGACCTGAGCTAAAGTCAGATGCTTAACTGACTGAGCCACCCAAGTGCTCCTAAGCATCGACTCTTGATCTCAGCTCAGGTCAAGATCTCTCTGTTTATGAGATCAAGCTCCGCATCAGGCTCTGTGCTGACGGTGTACAGCCTGCTCGGGATTCTCTCTCCCTCTCTCTGTCCCACTATCCCCCTCAAAACAATTTATAAACTTAAATAAAATTTAAAAAGCAAAAAAGAGAAATCCTGTGTCAGGTTTTAAGGGCTACCGACAGGTCAGAGGACTCCACTAAGCAAATGTGAGGATGGCATTTCAGGAAGTCAAGAAAACGATTTGGGAGGGCAACCATTTTATCTGTAGTTCGCACTCTTCTGCAACTCTGAATCCCCTCCCACTGCTCGATTCGGGGCCCTGCTTAAGGATCTGAGTGTGCAGTGTTCCAGCTCATGGGCGGGGGGGGGGGCAGGGCTTGCAAAGGCACAGCTCAAAAGGGCTCCCCAAAAAGCCAGGTCCTGCAGCGTGCCCCCCCCCTCACTGACCTACTTCCCTGACAAGATGGGTGAGGAGACATCACTGTGCCGTGCAAGGTGGCCGTCCGGGTTACATACATGTGACGGGTTAAGAACAGTCCTGGCCAGAAGAACTCAATCCGTGTCAGGGGTTTTTAATCTCTAGCCTTATTTTCTTATAAAGCCTTTTAAGCTATGTTCACTGAGAATCTGCTCAGAAAAGCGCTCCTGGGTCACTCATGATCATTGCCGATCCAGGATCAGCACTGCATCCAGTGCTCTCTAACGAGTTCTATTTGGGAGGCTGCTCTCAGACAGGGAACATGGGCGCTGGTCCGTCACGGGCAGGTCCGGCCCCAGGAGAAGCTCCACCACCAGGAATCCAAAGTCTGACGGCATGAGGTCACCTCGCCACGCTACAAGGGCCACTGGAGATTTCCATGAAGGGGTCTCCAAACCGGTGTCTGGGAAGGGTTAATTTCAGGGTTGCCCAGAAAGACCTTGGTGGTGAATTTTGAGCCCCTATGATTCTTGGGACCAAAGCCCAGTTGTGGAAAGGGAAAATTCCGCGAGGGTGAACACAACAGGTCGGTGCAGACCAGCTCTCTAAGATGACACTGACACAATCAGAGCCAAATCCTGGACCACCAGCCCCGGGGCTTTGACTCTGCCTGCATGTCCTCTGCTGGGGCTTCCGGACGCCGTCCACGGGCGATCCGAGCGACAATGAATACTGAAAGAACCTGTGAAGGTTTTGAGATACTGTGACATGAGATGCAGCCTTGTGTTCTTAGAGCAAGTAAGCTGGAACTCAGATCAGGCTTGGGGGGTCTGTTCAATTACAGAAGTTATACTTTGGCTTTTTAGGGCCACTGCACAGTTAATGTTCCACTTACAGTAATTCGTGATCCTGTCCTTGAACAGACTAAGTCCAAGCCCAAACTGGAAGCCTCCACCACAACAGCCCTCGTAGGCGGACCGGCTAGATGGAGCCCGAGGATCACATCCACGGCTTTGAAAAGACGGGAGAAACCAAGGCCAGGGTGAAATTCTGGCCCCATATGACTCATGAGCCTCAGGGAGGTCGCCTGGGTATAAGCTCTGGAGACAGAAGTGGACTGTGATTCTAGCCCCACAATGTGCCAGGGCTGTGACCTTGATTTTGCTGGCCTTCGGGTCCACACCATACAGTAGATCATTCTACTTATAACGTCCGGTGTTTCTGTGAGGATCAGAGTGGATCCACGGCAGCCGGCTGAGCACGCCTGGGACAGCGGATGTTCAACCGATGACGCGGGAAGTGCTGTGGCTGCTGGCACTACCGCCACCACTCACAGGCCACGCCCCGCACGGTGGGCACCAGGGGGACCCCATGGCACTGCCCGAACCTGGCACCCAGCCAGTGTTACATAAAACCGTGCTGCAGGAGTCGGTTGACCTGACCCTCCTGACCACTGGACGAAACAAACGTCATTGTCATGTCCTCTTTAGAGAGGGGAGAAGGGAGACTCCACTCAGAAGACCTGCCAGATCTGCTGACCCGGGGGCCTTGTTCCTGGCCAAGGCACACGCCCCTTCCTTAAAAAAAAAAAAAGAGTATCTGGTTGTGCCTTTCCCCTTTTCATACAGTGGCCTCACTAAGACCATGTAAGCCCAGAAACCGACCTTCCCGCTCCTACCCCTTTTTGTAGCTGCTGCTGGAATCCTGAGAACAGCCCACTTCTTGGGCTGACAGGTGAATTACAGTAAGAAGCGGGTGCCACTGTGTAAGGAAAAAAAAATAACCCCATCGCTGCAAGTTAATTCCTTTGCAAATTAACTCTCCTGAGCCCTTGGATTCATATTCAGGGGCCGCCACACTAAATTGAAGAAATTAGCATACCAAGTAGCTGCGGCATTAAAAATTCAAACAACCCTCTTAAAAACGTCTGATGAACTTGCTGAGAGAAGCTTCTACAACCACAGGTTCAGGCCTAGTGATTGCAAAGTGCCGGCAAAATGCTAATGCTATTACCAAGGCACCCCAGACTCTGAGGGAAGGGGGAGCTGTGTTTACAGATCCACCGCTCACATCTGATGGGCGCCTTACGAGGCGACTCTGATTTACTGCAGGACGTCCGTCCTCAAGCACCGCCCCGCAGAGCCACTTTACTTCTAGACCCACAGAACAAGGTTTGTGGCTTATTTTCTGCATGGATGGGTGTCAGGAGACCCCGGGGGAGTTCTTCAAGCCCATTCAAGACGGGGATGAATGTTAGCTCAAGGTGGATAATAAAATGTAATTTCCAGAGATTTCAGTGCTGAGAGTGATACATTCACAAAGAGACGGAATAAAAGCAACGCTCATCTGCTTTTCCACTGACCACACACATGCCTACGTGCTGACTCTCCGCTCAGTTAAAGTGATAACCGAAGAAATGAAAACCAGTACACATCCCGTTCTCTGCGGAGCCCTGGGACGGCGCTTCTGGAGGGGGGCCGTGTGGAGGGGTCAGGTGCTGGCAGGGGGCTGGGGCACAGGGTTCCCCCCGCACGGTCTGCTGGAGGACTGATGTAATTAATGCTCAGGTCTAACATGACCTGCAAGCAGATGATTTGTGTTTTTAATTTAAAAAAGAAAAATTCCTAATTTCCTAATTTCCCTCCAGGAAAAAAAAAAAAGCCATTTTGAAAATGAAGGAGGGAAGCAGATGGAGAGAGACCCTTGAGCTCTGGGCTCCCTTGGAGAGTTCCACACAGATGCCTCTGCACCTTCCCGGGCACAGGGACTTCCCTTTACCCGGAGGACAGACAACCTGCGAGGATTTACTACTGCCTCCCTTTATAGAGGAGACTACTGAGGGTCAAGCAGGTAAACTGACTGATGGGGGCCACCCAGCCATCATGGGCTCGGGTGTGGTGTGGAGACACCCTGGCCCCTGCCATCATGCTGTGGGTCCATCCATGCTCCCCGCTTATCTCCTCTATCATAACCAGGAACTTGGGACCTGCCTCTGGCCCACATTATCATATATTCAACCACTTGTGGCAAGAAAAGCAGGGGGAACAAGTGACCAGATAGGGGTCTGAACGAATCAACGCGTCGCTGGAGAGAAACAGCAGTGAACAGAGTTGATCTGCTACTCACACACTTGCATGTGGCTTCTTTTTGGAAAAGTCACAGGCAAGACCGAGATCAGATATCCTGACGTGTCCGTGTTCATCCAAGAGGATATTTGCAGGCTAAAGAGAAAGGCAAGATAATCTTCATGAGTCCTCAAACTGTCACAGGGGTTTGAGAATTTCTAAAACTATACGCACCCGATAACTTAAGGTTTCACCTAAACACAAATTCTGTACTCCCACATCTGAGTTGGGTAAGGTATGGAAGATAACACTTCTCGTGTTTAAATCCAGCAGGAAAGTGGCAGTGACAGACACAAAGGAGCCTACTCACGAGGTAAGGAGACACAGGGCAGGGAACTTGGAGGGTGGGTTATGACCGCAGTTCATGAGAGTTAGAAAGTCATTCCTTTCCCACGTGGCGACTGTGGCCCCACCAGAGCAGTGTGCCTCTCCACAAAGGGAGTGAGCCCAGCGGCTTCTCGGGTTCTGCGCACCACGAAGGGCTCAGGGAATGAGGCCATGAGGCACAGAATGGAAAGGGGTCTCACGAGAATATACAAACACTGACCTAGGAAACCGAAACACCCCACAGTGCCACGCCAACCTCGATGAGCGGCATGCCTGTGGGTACGTAATTGGTACACAGGACCTACCGAATGGCCCTGTGTGATTCTGACCACAACTCCGATGACATGCATCTGCTGAGATTGGATTTAGCTGGCATGATCATGAAAAACAAAGCTCCTCTCCCTAACATACGCTGAATTACAGTCATCTTGATATTTTCCTGCTGGAGATCAACTATTGTTTTGCTTGAAATAAAAATAATGGCATGCTATTATAAAACTAAAGCATGAATAATCATGAGTGACTAGAATTCAATTTGAATAGAAATTAAATAATACCACTGCCTACTAAATAGCTTCAAAAACAAAAACAAGATACAGCATAAAGATGATTAGAGACCGGTTATAGATTTAAATTAAAGTGCATTACAATAGCGCTTCGTGGGCCTTCAGCATGTATTTTATTCTCCTGCAAAACTCACAAGGAGAAACAAAATGTCATGTGCCAGCCAGTGACTAATTATTTCTAATTCAATGAAAATATTTTTTTTTCTCCTTCATGCTCAGTTGAAAACTAAGGGACTAATTCTGTAGCCTTGCAGAAAAACCTAACTTTTACAAAGTGTTTTGTGAAAAAAACCAAGAGGTTCAGAAGTAAAATATAATCTTTCAGACTCTTGTAAGGTAACGTTAAAAAGCAAAGATGGCTGATCAAAACATAGCTCCTTAGAGAAAAGGAGTGTAAGCTGTACATTCCAGTCGGTGACCCTGGGTCCGTTCAGGAAGGGATCTGAAAGAGGAGGCAAACCCATCCTCCGGGCCTGCCTTCCCGCTTGGGAAACTGTCTCTCCTATCATTTTTCTTCCCGTCATGATGTGCACATTTACGTATCTGCGTGATCACTTCTATCTTTGTCAAGGTCTCTTTTGTCTGTACCCCGGCTTCTCACCACGACTGTCCCCACGGACGTACTGACCAAAACCCCAGTTCCATCATAAATGCAGAACCAGGACGGAGTTATCATGGTCCAGAAGAGGGAGACTCAGAAGAGACTCACTCACTCGTTTTTCATATCCAGAGAGATCGAGAGTGGAGAAGCCCAGGCTGAAACAGTCTGGGATCCACAAATCTGTTGGTGATTCTTAAGACAGTCTTAAAACAATGTGAAATTCTCAACGCGGCCCCTCGCAGAAAGTGCTGCAGACTGATGGGCCTCGGCCCAGCCCCACCTCGCCTCGGCCCCGCCCCGTCCCGGAAGAGCTGTGGCTCCCCCATTCAACTGCTAGTGTATGAATCCCGGGAGATGCATGTTCTTTGCTGGTCCAGGTTTGGGCATCACCAGTTCTAACCCTGAACCACGGCCAAATCAGTTGCTTAGTGAACATTACGTCCGTTACAATTAATTGCAACATCAGTAATGCCAAGTAACTCCTGCCTTGCTTTTCACTCATTCACCAGTGAAAACTTTCTTAGTATGTGTGCTGCACCAGGCAGGGTAGGACGCACTGGGCGGACAGTGACAAACAGGAAGGGAAGGAGTTCCTGGAACAGGGTTTGGGGTCTGGACAGACGGACACCACATAGACGTGACTTCCCCGGGGGCTGAGATGAGGGACACAGCAGGTTCTACGAAAGAGAAGGGACCCATCTGGGCACCCATAACCGCAATGACCTACCACGCAGGTCCCGGAACCTGACTGCCTTACCTTCAAGTCTCTGTAAACGACAAACCGATTGTGCATGTGCTCCAGCCCCAGGATGATTTCAGTGGCATAAAACCGCATCTCCTTCTCAGAAAACACCCCGTGCTGGGACAGGTGATAGTGCAAATCACCCCCTGGAATCAGAGATGGATGGAGAGGTCAGTGCAAAGCATGTTCATCTGCAGGAAACAAAACCCACTGTCCTAAGTACTTAGGACGTGGTAGAAAAAGGCAAACTTGGTTCTGCTTTGTCTAGATCTGTCTTTGGCTTGTGCAGTCTGACAAAATACTTTAAAGGGTACAGAGGAAGCGGACACGTTGTTAACACCTAAATGCAGGGGTGGGTGGCCGGGGCAGCAGACAACCAAGGCATTATCCACAGACAGGGCACCCAGCTCCCACATGCCCCTTTGCAGGCGGGGCTCGCTAGTGTGCCTGGAGCACTCATTCCTGTCTGGTGACTGGGTCACACAGCTGGCCCAGGAGCTGGCTGGGCACCTGGCTCCGTGGACGATAAAGAAGCCCGCAGACAAACAAAATGATCAAACTGAGAGACGCAATAGAGCAGACGCAACAGTAAAATTATAACCGCTGAAATCCAGCTAGGCAGGGATCTGAGTGTTCACGGTACAGTTTTTTTCAGTTTTGCTCTGTGTTTGCAATTTTTCATAATAAAACATTTGGAAAAAATCCGTCATCATATGGGCTCAAGTTACAGAGACAGAGGATGCCACCCACAGGGTAAGGGAATGTTCTTAGAAGCCATAAAGGAATAGCTTCCACTGATCTGCAGAAGTTAACATGTGTCCACTTTCATCAGAACCTGTGGAACCCCTGGCGGATGGAGGTGTAAGACCTGCAGGACCCCAGGGGCCCCGTGCGCGGACCTGTCCGTGCCTCAGCCCCAGGCCCGGGTTAGGCCCAAGGGGACTCCAGCCTGACCTCTCACCTTCCGTTCATGTTAACTGTTCTGAGAGTTGTACACACGGAACTGCACAGCAGACATGCCTCGGGGCCTGGCTTCTTTGCCCACTGTTACATCTGTGGCGTTCCTCCATGCTGTCGACGAGGTCTAGCTTTAAGTCAAACCCTCAAAATGTAACAGAACTTCAAATGAACTTCCAAAAACAGGCTTTCCATTTGTTGTCCTGTCAGCCTTTTATGTTAGCTCCTGTGTCTGAGAACACGGAGTATATCCCGTGTCACTCTCTAGCATTAGAAAGCTACTTTCTTAGCTGGAACTTTGTTGGCATTCATGGCTTACAAGATCAATGGATGGCTGGTCTGAGCTAAGCATACAGAAGACCGGGCCAGAAGCCGGGCTGGTCCACAGCCAGCCCTTCAAAGTCGGCTTCCGAATATACTTCTATCTTTGGCCTACGTTCTTGTAAGGCATTTCATTCCTAAAAGTTGAGGGTTAGGAAACAAGCTAATTAAAGAGCTAGGCCAGCTGCGTTCCAGAAAATGAAGCTTATGTATTTTATGAAAATCTCTTCCGGAAAATGCAAACTTCCTGGTGAGAAGCTGGGAGGGTGCAGAGGGGAATTTAAAGTGAACTTTAATGGACACGTGAAGAGTAGAAGGTTTCCTTAAACTTCGGAGGGAGAACTCAGCTATCCCAAAGACCCAGACTGCCAGTGGGCATAGGTCAGTGTGTGCTGAGGCCTCACGTCACAGCCAGGGCTGTCCCTGCATTCAGACTTCCTGCGTGGCACTCACCGTTCATCAGATCCAAGATGAAGCACAGTTTATCTGGAGTATGGAAGGCATAGGTCATACAGACAATGAAAGGACAGTCCTAGGGAGAAAAAAAAAAAGCCAAAGTTTGTCAGAAAAACAAACACTGTCCCCAGAAGCACATCTGCTACCAAACAGCCTCTGCAGATTCTCCCATCCACGCCGCTGCCCCAAGCGTCGAGCAGGGACCCCTCCCCGGTAACCTGGACCGTCCCAGCAAAACGGATCTGGTTACATGACCAGATGCACACAGACAGAGTGGAGCAGAGGAAGGCAAACGTCTCGTCTCTCCCAGATTCAATCATGACCCTTTTATCTGCAGCTTCTTCAAGGGACCCAGACTCTGTAGACAGAGACTGCTGCCCTACCAGGCTTGGTGCTGGCCTGCGCCATGGCTCTGGCTCGTCAAACATCCACTTCAATCTCTGATTCTGAAGTCGGGAGAACTATACCACAGTGGGAGGAAGTATCTGCACTATGGTCTTGAAACACTGAGCATAAAAACGGAATGCGACTAGCTTCCAAAGTAGAAAAATATACCAGAGACAGGGACTGAATAATTCAGTTGTAACGAGGTCAGTTTTCTCCCAAAGTAATCCAGAGATTACACGCGATTAAAAAAATTATTTTAATTTCTTATTTATTTTTGAAAGAGAGAGGGCAAGTGCGAGTGGGGGAGGGACATGGAGAGAGGGGGGAACAGAAGATCTGAAGTGGGCACTGTGCTGATAGCGGCAAGCCCAATGCGGGGCTTGAACTCACAAAGTGGGACATGGTGATCTGAGCCGATATCGGATGCTCAACCAACTGAGCCACCCAGTCATTCTGATACAATTTTAAAGTGAAAATTGATGAGCTGGTTCCAAAATTTATATGGAGATGTACACAACCAGGAAAACAGAAAAAGCTAGGAAAGTCACAGTGCCAGATATTAAGAGTTATTTTATATATATATATAAATATATATAAAATGTTTGTTTCTTTTTGAGAGAGAGACAGAGCATGAGCAAGGGAGGGGCAGAGAGAGAGGAAGATACAGAATCTGAAGCAGGGTTCAGGCTCTGAGCTGTCAGCACAGAGCCCGATGTAGAGCTCGAACCAACAAACTATGAGATTGTGACCTGAGCCAAAGTCTGACACTTAACTGAGCCACCCAGGTGCCCCCAAAACTGATTACAAAGCAGCAGTAAATCAGACGGTGTGGTAACCCAAGGACGGACAAACAGACCAACAGAACAGAGAATCCTGAAATGACTCACATATAAATGGTCAACTGATTTGTGATAAAGTGACACAACGGAGTGGGGGGGAAGGAAGGCCTTTTAGATCCGTGATACTGGAGCAATGGGATATTTGTACAAAGGAATGTGAACGCCTACCCCTACCTCACACCACACTCTAAAATCAACACTAGGAAGACAGATCTGAAGGGAAAACAATAAAGCTTCTAGAAGAGAATGGAAGAGACTATCTTTGTGACCCTAGGGTAAGTAAAGGTTTCTTAGGCCACCAAAAAGCACTACTGGTGAAAATATTGCTAAGCTGGACAAAAACAAAATTAAGAACTTCTATCCTTTAGAAGACATCAGTAAGAGAGTAAAAAGTCGAATCACAGAACAGGAGAAGGTATCTGTGATTCGTAAATGCATAAAGGACTCATATTTAGAATACATAGAGAACTCTCATTAATCATAAGGAAAAAGGCAAACAACCCACCAGAACAATGGCAAAAAAAAAAAAAACCGGTAATAGTAGTAATAATAACAATATAATAAGTAAGTAAGTAAGTAAGTCAAGGCACCACACATAGGAGGGTGACCGGTGGCTCACAAGCCTATGAACCGATGCTGGACATCAGTGGTCACCAAGGACATGTGTCATCGCACTGTGTTATCACTAAAACCCACAAGAATCGGTAAAATTCAAAAGACTGACAACACCAGGTGGCTGGAAAGACGTGGTGTGCATGGGACCCCAAATACGAGTGCACGGTACTAACAACGGCTTCCGCAAACTGGTTGTGCTGTCTGCTGAAGCTCGCCATCAGCAAACCCCGTGAACCAGCATTTCCACTGCGGGGTGAGCCCCTCACAGTAGCCCGTACCTACGTGCACCAAGAGAACCGCAAGAGAACGCTCCTCACAGTACTGTTCAAAATAGCCCAGACCAGAAAGTGACCCGAATGTCTCTCTGTGTTAGAATGGATACGTGAACTGCGGTAGGTTCCTGCAGGGGGATGCTATGTGGCAAGGGTCAGCACGTTTCTGCTACAAGGGGCTAGACATGAATTAGTTTCGGTTTTGCAGGCTCCATGCCATCTCTGTCACACTTTCTTTGTTTAATTTCTATACAGTCCCTTAGGAACGTAAAAACCATTGCTAGTTCACGGGCTATACAAAAAAAGGCCACGAGCCACATCTGGTCCACGGGCGCACGCGGCGTGCGGGCCTCTGCTATTCAGCTGCAGAATGCACTGCGGCCACGTGCCATGACACCGGAGGATCTCACAGGCAACGCTGAGCGAGAGAAGCCATACCCAAGACAGTACATCCACAGTACCAAGTTCAAACACGGGCAAAGCTAAATTAAATTACGATGTTAGAAATCTGGGTGGTAGTTAACCTGGGTGTGGGGCGGGTGACTGGGAGAAACACAAGACTTCTGGAATACAAGTAACTTGATTTTATTTTATTATTTATATATTCATTATTTTTAATGTTTGCTTTTGAGAGAGAGCATGAGCAGGGGAGGGGCAGACAGAGAGATGAGGGGCAGAGGATCTGAGGCAGGCTCTGCACCGACAGCAGTGAGCCTGACGCAGGGCTTGAACTCACAAACTGCAAGATCACGACCCGAGCCAAAGCTGGATGCTCCACTGACTGAGCCACCCGGTGCCCCAAGGAACACGACTGACTTTTGGCTACATGCATGTGTACCCTTGTGAAAACTCATCAGCGCTAAGCCAGATCTATAACTAGGTCGATTTAGATTCTTTATATACAGTGTATACCCGCCACTCACAGATTAAAATAGAAACTGGCCAAAAAAACAAAACAAAACAAAAAAAACCAACAACCCACATCTATATCCACTTTCTTAACAGAAACAAAAAAATCATTAAATTCCACAGAAAGTAGCCAGGTTTCAAGAGAATAATCACTACACTGAATCTGCATTGTCCAAACCTCTGTATTAAGGGCATACTGATAAATCTGACTCCTTCAGAGATTCATGAACTTGAATACAATTTCCACGTATCTTCCAGGATGGATTACAAATTTCATTTTCTGATTACCTAGTTTGCCTTAAAATACTGTTGAGATTCAGGTATCACTGATTACTGATTTCATGGCTCACTTTGCAAAACACAAGTGCTTTCTCTTTTCCGTTAAAAGCCACGTGGCCTTCCTGGGGGTGGGGGCACTGTCCCCTTGAAAACACTTAGGGAAGCACCTTCTTAATAGCCTGCTGAACATGGTTCATTCTGCCCCTTCCTGAATGGGGTCCCCACAGGCTCGGGTTCCTGATCTGATGGGCCATTCATCTGCAGAGCAGAGAGGAGGGCAGAGCCAGAACTCAGCAAGGCTGGAGTTGCTGCCCGCCACAGAGGGCATCCACACTCACTCCACCACGGAGACAGTGGACCCTGCCAAGGGGTATTTCTGAACATGATGGGATATGATCCTTCTAATGGTAGCCCCGACGAAACAGCACAAGGCAAAAAAAGGATCACTTAAGAGCATATGTTATTAAGATAGGACATGAATTGTGGATTTAGAATCACAGGCTTTCTGAATATGCAGGGCTCTTTAAAAAAAAAAAAAAAACCTGTTCCAATTTGTTTATTTTTAAGATAAAGAAACTAAGGCCCTAAAAAGGGGAAATGACTTGTCTGAGGTCACCAGAGACTGGGCAGCCAGCCAAGATTTCAACCCCCGGTCTCCCGACCCTCTCCAGGGTTCTGTGTTACACTGCTCACAAAGTTCGGGCTTCCGTACGTAGCAATGTAAAGTACGAGCTCAGTTAGCGGCATGTGATTCAGTTATCTGTGTGCGACTGTAATCCGTCATCTCTCAGATGCTGGGCAGATACCGCACCGGGTCTCGGGGGAAGCTGCAGACACAAAGAGCCAGTACTGACCCATGTGAAAAAGTAGGAGAGCTTCAGTGATGGTGCCCACAGTTTGGAACGTAATTATGGTGAAGATGTTCTGCCTTGATTACAAATTAAAGGCAATGATGGGGCGCCTGGGTGGCTAAGTCCCTTGAGCATCTGGCTTTGGCTCAGGTCATGATCTTGCAGTTCATGAGTTCAAGCCCCACCTCGGGCTGTGTGCTGACAGCTCAAAGCTTGGAGCCTGCTTCAGATTCTGTGTCTCCCTCAAGTCTCTTTGCCCCTGCCCTGCTTGCCCTCTGTCTGTCTCTCAAAAATAAATAAACTTTAAAAAATTAAAAAACAAGACAAAGGCAATAAGAACTAGTGGGCCTTTTAGAGGTTGACCCCTAGCAAGGAACTGTCTGCTTTTGATTTCCTAGCGGTAGTGAGCAAAATAGCTTATATTTCTGTAGGAACTCTGCGAAACAGGGATAAAGTATAGCATGAAGTATTTCTTGAAGAAAATTCCCCTCCCTGCGTAAGCCTCAGGAGGAGGCTTATGTTAACTTCCTGCTTAAAAGACTTGGTCTCCAATTGTGAAAATATATATATTTTTTAAATCCTCAGTGTTGCTCTAGAAAGTTCTTTATAGTCTGGTCTGGCCTGTCGGTCTCTCGCTCCTCTCTGGCTTCATCTTGTGCCACTCACGCACCGCTCGAGACCCCAGCTCAGCGGTGAAGCACTCCGGACCCAGACATGCGCTGGCAGCTCCTGTGACCTCAGAGGAGTGCCTGTCGTCACCTCCTCCCTGCTCAGCACCGGAGCCTTCTGGAGGTGTCCTGAGTACCTCCACATTTCTGAGATCGTGTGTACTGTATCACCTCCCCTCAGTCTGTGTAGCTCTGAAAGAGCAAGGGCCAGTCACCGTTTGGGACCCTCCATCCTGCAGGAGAATGGCTGGCACCACCGAGGCACGGAGAGGTGGCTCAAGGAGTGAATGGGTAACACTCCGGAGGTGCCACGGGACTGTTTAACAGAGGTGCTAACTGCTCTCTCCCAGCTGCGGACATACGTATCCTGGTTCTTAACCCCAAGGATTTCCCTTTTTACTTTCTAGAATTACAGAATCCAACCAGGAACAGGACTGCCCACTGTCTCTTTGAAAGGTCGGGGGAAGAAACACTCAGTTTGAGACTGCAAGGGAAAAACCAAAGCCAAAACCAAATCACCCTTCCAGGAAAACGAAAACTAATGAGGGATGGCAGTTCAGGTCCACACCAATGGGCTGATCTTAAGTTTAACCTAGTGAGGCGATTTTAAATGAAAGATGATTAAGAAAATCATAAAAAGTGGCCTTTGATTAGCAAACAAGAAAAAGAATTCCAAATAGTGTTATTACAATGCTTTTGGTTAAATGATGTATTGATAAGTAAAAAAACATCAACCCCCCCAATTCCCGAAAAGAAAACCAAAAACAAAACAAACAAAAAGGTTTGATATTTGAATTAAAAATATAAATAATTCTTTTAAATTTGCTCAAAGTAGAAGACCAGTAAAACCCCAATTTTTTATTTATTCCCTCGAAGGGTTAAGACTGGTGAGGGACGACGGATATATCTACCTAACTACAGTCTTCCTCACCTGAAAAAAGTAACCATAAAAAGGCTATGTGAAAATTGCATGCGTATTTCTGCAACACCCCAATTTCTCCCCATAGGCCTTCTTGAGAATACTTATCCAAGGTGTGGGGATAGCTCATTAAAAATTAATATTTTAATTACCACTTAAAATCTGCAGTAAGGGCACACCTGTGTCTGCAATTTAAGGCGATGGTGTTTCCAACAGAAACCAATGCCATTCCTACTGATTCCAACAGTGGGCGAGCTGCTCAGCTAGGTGCCAACGCAGCCACGCGCCCAGGTTCACTCTTACTTGAAAAGCTCAACGTCCAAATGTTCGGAGGTAGAGGCACACAGTTAGAGATGATTTATAGCGACAGTGCTCGTGTTTGTTACCATAATCTTTTACTTCAGTAGCACACAGCCTTTCTAAAACTGCTTAAAACGAACACCAGAATAATATAAACCACGATACGTTAGGTAGAGGTGCTGGCCAAAGAGCACAGAGCCTAGACGGTGATCCTAAGAAAGGAACACTGGCCAGGGGGTCCACAGACTCTGGGCAAGGAAAGTAACCCCTCTGGGCCTCGGGTTCCTTGCTTACTGGTTGAAAAGGATTCTTTGATTCACCACCGAAGTCTGATTCCTTCATCGTGTGGGTGAGAATGACCCTGTTTAGAAACCAGGTACGGTATCTGGAGGCCACACCCTCCCCAATATATCTTACTGCACATAAGCCCGCCGGGCTTGATGTTTAGCCTCAAGTTCACGGGGGCGGTACTCGGCATGGGTCTGGCCACTCCACCCTCATTTCCTCCTTCCCCTTGGAGACCCCGAGTCCCTGAGCTCCTCTGCATGCCGAGTGGCGGGGCCCCTGGTGCACGCAGGCCTGCCCAGGTTTCTGGGACGCTGAGTTTTTCTGAGTGTCTTTACACGCATCTAAAAGCCAAGGTTTTACTTGAGGGTCATACCATTCACTGCAAAAAAAAGCCAGAATGGGACACTGTTTTGTAAGACGACACGGGGTAGAAGGTTTTGACACAAGGTTGAGCTAAAAATGCTAGGCTGACAGACAAATAAAATGTCCAAAAGAAGGAAACACCGTCTTGGAAATGGAAATGACCGAAGTCCGCGGCAGCAGGTACAAAGCAGCCAGGGTCGCGAAGACAAAGCCACCTTCTCATGACGGCGTGCAGTCACAGGTGCAATTCAGACCCGAGGAACCCCAGACGCCTCCTCTCTACTTGTTCACAAAGGACCAGAGCTACGTTCCCTGTACTCTTCCTTCTCTGGGTCGGTGCTCTGCCGTGCAGTCAGTTCGTTACTAGACTCCAGTGACTTCACTGTCATTGCCACGATTATTTCCTGCCATCTCGGGAACCGCGTTCCGCAGAGAGGAAAGTCATAAACAGCCACTAACGGGAGAAGTGGTGGGTGTGTGTAATGATGGCTGCTAGCACTTCCCTAACTCCCAAATTAAACAGAAGTAATATGCGGATTCTACACTATTTATATTAACTTAGTGCCGCTCTTCCCTGCTATAAACGCTCACCCGCCCAAGAACTAGCTGGCTGCATCATTTGCCGGAAAAGAACGTCTGTATTTTAAATAAATTGTCTCGATCTAGAAAACCGACCCACCGGTGAAGCCGGGAGAGCACGCGGGGCTGCACACGGAGTACTCACCCCTGTGCTCACGAGAGACAACATGATCCGCTCGTTCAACGCTAACGTTTCTCCTTGCTTCATCTTGATCCTCTTCTTATCCAGGCACTTCATTGCATACCTGGAAACATAAATGTTATTAAAAAAGTGACACTGGAAATAATCCGAGCTGCTTTAAACAATCCATGTCAAAGATTCAAAGATTTGGGAAGCATTTTAAAGAAGCAAAGTGGTACTTGCTGAGTGTCATACAAAGAATATACATAGACTTATAAAAAATTTTACATGTATTAAAAAAGCGTCCCTCCTCACTCCTTGGGTGGGGGCTGCACACGGTGAGCTCCTTTCCAAGAGAACAGTGTGGAGGAGAGGGGGCAGCGATGTCATGCTGGAGAAGCCTGATACACGTGACCTCGAGCAGGCAGTCAAGGTCAGCATCGACAGTGAGGAGTCATGTTAATGACAAGCACCCGTGATAGGGCGCGACGCGAATGGCGTTCTGCTGCTGGCGTCTTGCTTCCCAAAGCCCACAGCCCCAGGATAACCAGGAGGAGAGCATGCCTCACCCGGAAGACATTCTACAGTGCAGCTGGCTGGCGCCCCACAAAGCGGCACAGCCCATCAAAAACAAGGAAGGTCTGAGAAACTCCATAGTCTAAAGGAGCCTAAGGGCACAGGATGACTTAAGTGTAACACAGGACCCGGGTACAAAGTAAAAAAATCCCAAAAAAGTAGAGACTCACTCAATAATCATGTATATGACAAATGTTCCGTAGTAAGGTAAGACAGAGATACTGGGTGTGGGTCACGGGAACTCACTGCGCTTTCTGAACCTTTTCTGGAAACCTAAAACTATTCGAGAATGAAAAGGTTTCGGGGGTGCCTGGGTGGTTCAGTCGGCTGAGTATCCGTAGGCCTCTTGATTTCGGCTCAGGTCATGGATCTTATGGTCTGTGAGACTGAGTCCCGCATTGGGCTCCACGCTGGGTGTGGAGCCTGTTTGGGGTTCTCAATCTCCCTCTCTCTCTGCTTCTCCCTCATGCCAGCTCCTTCTCTCGCTCAAAAATAAACAAATAAAGTAAAATGAAATGAAATACGGTTTCTTTAAAAAATTTTTTAAATCAAAATAATATTTTTAGAAATCAAGCAATAATTAAGATATTTCAGCCATTACACAAACACAAGTTCCAGTTAAATAAGAACATAAAGTAGAGGGATATAAATAAATTGGGTGAAAATAAAACATTGTACATTTTGTTACTGTTTAGTTACTACTATGTGTGTGTTGCGGTGGTGCATGTAATTTTAGGAACTGTGATTTCAGCAGTGGTCAAGATTTTGCAAGAGGCCAGAGTGCAAGACTCAAACACTGGCAACCAGCAAAATGAAAAGGGAAGGCACATATTCAAAAAGGCACATTCTAAAATGGCATTTGATTGGTTTATTTTTCATTTGTTTAAAGTAATCTTTGCACCCAGCATGGGACTCAAACTCACCACCCCGCGATCAAGAGTCCCGTGTCCCACAGACTAAGCCAGCCGGGCGCCCCTGATTTGTTTTTAATCTTGATATTTAACAAGTCATTATCTTTCAAATAATAAAAAGAACCTGTGAGAATTTTATAGTAAAGTTGGTGGAGAAGAAACAGCTAACATCTTAAGGTTTCTGAAGACTTGAAACAAACTTCTATGAAGTTACGCAGCTGTGGTACTTGGCATTCTCTGTAATCGCGGGTTAAAGGACGATTTGTCAGCAGCACGGGAGAAAGCTGAAAGGACATTTTTACAGGGCTCAGAACTCTGTGTGTGACTTACATCCCCACTGAGGGACCACTTTATGAGGCTCCGGCACACAGTACGGACGTCTGGCTGGGACAGGACACAGAAAATCCACTTGTTTCTAACCGATCATAACTTACAATGTTATGACTTAAGAAGAGAGAGATGTTCAACTTTGCCCTTTTTGTTCTTTTCAGAGAGAGAAAGTGCGTGCGCAGGAGCAGCGCAGGGCAGGTGGGGGGTGGGAATCTCAAGCAGGCTCCACGCCCAGCATGGAGCCCGACGCGGAGCTCGATCCCACAACTCTGGGATCATGACCTGAGCTGAAATCAAGAGATAGTGCTCCACCGCCTGAGCCCCCAAGTCGTCCCCAAATTTGGTCCTTTTATTCCCTCTCCCAGGGCTTCTTCGTGACAAATCCACTGACGGAGACGTGAATCTGCCTCACTAAGGGATTGTACCACGGGGCTACAGAGCGGGCACAAGAGACGGACGCTGAGGACCGCTCACTAATCCGGATGTGGAACAGGCAGCGATCTGCATGCTCTGCAATGTATTCTCTGCTCCATTCTCACAGCTGGGAAGGAGCTTCCCTGCCCTACAGACTCGGCTGCAGAGGCTGAGAGAAGGCACAGACCTCGTGCCTGCCTGGAAGCAGAAGCTGGGTCTGACCCGGTCCTGGGACACCAGGACCCACACTCTGGATCACCAGGCCATCCCGTCTCAGCAGGGAGCACTGCTGTCTCACTCCAGACACTGGGGTTCACCCCACACGGGGCCCCAAAACAGGAAGATCAGTGGGCGTCAGTTACTGAAGGTCAACTCCAGCCCCCACATAATGAAAATCATGCCCATTACTGGACCTTTCTGAAAACTACGAGGCGACCTGGCAAAGCTTTCAATGCCCAATCTCAGGGAGGGCCCGGGCAGAGGCTGAGTGATCACCCAGTGGGGCGAGGGGGAACCCTGAATTCGCTGACCCCTATCACTCCACTTATACCGACTCAGTGAGGTGACAAACCAAGCCGTACATGCTATTCTGCTTTGCTACTATTCTAAAAGGCCTGTCACTTGATCCAATGTGTAGCTCTGGGTCTATCAAACTGTATTTTCCCCTTCTCTTTGCTTTTAGATACATGCTCACTTAAACAAACTGCTTCTAAAATCTAACCTCCCCCGCCCCCGTCTCCACCCCACTTACGAACTCCACCATTCACTTTCCAGAAGAACCTCGCACCTGGCTCACATGCAGGTGACTGTCTCACATCAGCCAGCTGTACACTCAGTGACTGAGACGGTGATGGAGCCCTACAGTCATGACCTGGCAGGGCCCCTCCTTGCTGGCACTCCATCTACCCACCTGCGGAACCGACATCCCCTGGAATGTTACATCACTGAAAAGTGTATATGCTAAATCACGGGTGGGTCACTATCTAGAAGAGAAGGGCTCCCCCCTGCAGAGCAGAGCATTCTTTGCAACAGGATTGGCCCCGCAGGCGGGATGGAAGGCCCCTTCTTGGTCACTTCTAGATCCCAGGCTCCTTCGCCCACGGCCTGAGCCATGGGGGCTCATGACACACGGTTATCAGTTAACTTCCCATTTAGCCCCAAGAGATGGAAGTTCCAGCCAACTGTTCTCATTCATGATGTTTCACAAAAAAACAGCCCATTTCTTTCTGAGGTTAAGTCACTTCAAGAGTGAGATCGGGGGCTTCCACAAGTCTAGAAAGGTGTTCTCTTCTGATGCAAAGCTTTAAACCCACAGAAAGCTTACATTTTTCCCGTGTCTGCTTTCCTACAACCATACACTTCACCGAATCCTCCTCGTCCGATGATCCTATGCACGCTGAAATCATTCATGGTCAACTGTGAATTCAAAACATGATGTGAAAACAGAGAATTGCATTGAAATTATGTTGTTTTCACGCAAAACACAGTCAGTTACTAACACAGCAATTCTGATAGAGGGATCTGCCCTTCCTGGGGCTGATTCCTTGGACTGCGAGACCAGATCTGCAAGGTTGCAAGACTTTCTAGACCCGCCATCTGCTCCAGCCAAAAATGCACGAAAGGCAGGCAAACGGGAAGAGGACAGAGTGGGAGCCGAGTCAGACTGTTTTCCGATCTACTGCTTTTTAGGTCATAAGACGTACGCCCTGAGGACAAGGGAGCGTGAAATTTCTAGTCCGAATGGAAAGCAATCTCAGCTACTCTGAAGCCGGAAGTGTGGGAACAGCTCAGCAATTCCAGGAACTGTCATGGTAAAAAAAATAAGTCTACATCGAGGGCATCTATGTTTTCCTAACAGTGGGCCATATGATGAGAAAACTTGGCGGATGCCTGGCCATGTGAATTTTTAATTGATAACATCAGGGAATTGCCAGGACTCGCGCTGGGCATGTGAGCGTGAAACAAGACATGAAGTCCTTGGAAAGTGTATAAAGAGGCTTCATTCATAAGCCCTTTCCTTGTGTCAGTATCTCAGCAATGCCTCACTTCCTAATATTCTTAGATGGTACAAGGTGCCTGGGTGGCTCAGTTGGTTGAGCATCCGACTTCGGCTCAGGTCCTGATCTCACAGTTTGTGGGTTCGAGCCCTGCGTCAGGCTCTGTGCTGACAGCTCAGAGCCTGGAGCCTGCTTCAGATTCTGTCTCCCTCTCCCTCTGTTCCTCCAACACTTGCATGCTCTCTCTCTCTCAAAAATAAATAAACATTAAAAAATTTAAAAACCACTCTTAGATGGTACAAAGGCAGATAATGAGGCCGACCTTTTGAAGGGGCAGTCAGATCAGAAGCAAACCCCCTACTAGTTTAGGCCTCCTGGCAAGTGAAGGGCCCCCCAGACAGCCCTCTAGACCCCATGTCTGCAGCTGCAGCTCACTGGGCCCACAGGCTTCACATCTGCTGCTCGGAGGACAGCAGGGCGTGAGCACCCGGGGTCTGCCGAAGGAGCAGAAGCGTGAGAAAGATCTACGGCAAATAGAGAGGATATTTTTGGAAAATGTGTTATTTCCCTCTTGTTTCTACAATCTTGCCAGGAAATGTGAAAGAAAGGGGAAGTTTAAAAAAAAAGAATAAAAAAAACACAAAACTGCTTCTCCCAGTGGTACCCTCAAGTTTAAAAGAAGAAGAAATCCATTTGATTATATCCTTTTCTTACTCACAAACTGATTGAGGGGAAGGTGTAAGAGGCTGCATCAAGAAACGAGGGTACAGGGCTCCTGGGTGGCTCAGCTGGTCAAGCGTCCGACTTTGGCTCGGGTCATGATCTCATAGTTCATGTGCATCGGGCTCTGTGCTGACAGTCAGAGGCTGGAGCCTGCTTTGGATTCTGTGTTTCCCTCTCTCTCTGCCCCTCCCCTGCTTGCGTTCTGTCGCTGTCTCTTAATAATAAATACACATTAAAAAAATTAAAAAAAAATAAAGTAGCTGGTCTTGGAGGACTGCTTTTCTCACTCTCAAAAATAATTTTAAGAATGGAGATGAAACTTTGGCCTAATAAACGATGTCATCATTCTTATGACAAGATGAGACCTAACAGTAAGAAGAGTCTTTACCAAGATGTGAAAGATGAGGGCATGTGGGAAGTCCGTTATGTAGGGGACTTGTATTTTTCACTACTATTTCTGTGGGTCAATCACGGCTTAAAATACCCTTTCTTAAGTAAATAAACACATTCTTATATGAATTGGGAAAAAGAGAATGAAACCTTGAGCTGCTTACGAAACTGGGTGCGGGGGGTGAGTGCTCCATACGTTAGGGCTGTGGGGCGACATCTGACCAGCGGCGCGTTACCCGTGGGAGTGTGCTCCGGGAGAAAGTATTTTCTCACGAGGTTAAGCCAGAGGAAGTTTTTATTTTTAAAAAAACGGAAAGAATTAAGAGGATACTCACATGGATGTTTAATTCTACGTTCTTCCACTGGCAAAATCGGGTGAATTTGTCGCTGAAAAGGAACACGGTAATGGTTACAGAAGAGTCACGCGTCGCCGGGCTGGGCTGGCGGGGCGGCGTCAACGACAGCCTCGGACGGACGGGACTGGGTTGCTTCTCGGCAAACCTCACCCCAGATTCAGCCCCGCCTGAGCTTCGCCCGGGGTCCCCGCCGGCCTCAAGTGACGGCGAGACACCAGCCGAGGCCCCGATGAGGGTTTCCTGGTTAGTGCCAGCTGCCATGCACAGGGGGCGTCTTCACCGAGAGACCCTCGGACAGCGTGGCCTGAGCCGCTGAGGCCGAGGCCTACAAGGTTCTTTCTGTCCACGGGGTGCCCCCATTCGGCAAAACCCGATCGCGAAACACTAGGTCTGACGACGGAGGTTTTACATTCTCACTTGAGACCGTGGCGGCATAAACAGAACCCAGGACGGCGTAAAAATGAAGACATTTGCTTTTTAAGTCATTTACACGATACAGTAAACAGTTTCAGAAAATCCAGTACATGTGCTGGCCTAAAACGCAAACAGCTGGGTTTTTTTTTTTGGTGGCACTAAGCGCCAAAGGCTGGCCCAGGGGGCTGATAAATGAAAGGAAGGCTGGCCTGGTGGCTCGTGAAAGAATCTAACAGCAAAGAGCTACAGGACCCCCTCCCCGATTTTAACTCCCATCCCTGCTTTTTCCTTCTGCCCCAACGATCACATAAAAGCTCTCGACGGGGCCAAGAGTTGGGAAAGGTCAGATTTTCGAGCCAACAGAGACGGGGACAGTGCGGGCGGGACTTCTGCTGAAACCCAGCTGGCCTCGCCCCTCGGGGTGAGCGCCGCCGCTCTTTGGCAAAGTCTCTGCTCCTACTCAGGAAGGCGTGATAATCATTTGGATGCATATCAGTTTCCCCAAGTACTGAGTCTACTCCAGGATAAAATTGTCTCTTGAACTCCAGTGGAATCACAACACCACGTTTTTGGGTTTTTTTTAAATTACTTTAGTTCTGAGACTATGTGGAGGGGGTTGGGGAACCCACAGCGAAGAAGCATTTGTTTTTAAAGGGCAATTACTGAACAGCTGCAGGGCTGCTCCAGCACCGAGACACAATCATCATGTCGATTGTCTAGAAATTAGCCGAGTTTGTGGGGAAGAGAACAGTCAGTGTGAATGCAGATCCGGTTTAAGAAAAGGCCCGATTCCGGGAGTGCCTGATCACAGAGGAATACTCAAAATCCTGGTGGACTGCCTGGCTGCTGCGTGCCTGAAAGGCATAGGAGCTGGCACGTTTATCGGCATCACAGCATACTTTCAGGGTTTTGTATGACAAACACGCACGTATAGTCGAGTCACTCAAAGGGACATATTTATCTGAGATCATAATAATATATATGAGCACACACATCTGCCTAGACCCTTCGGTTCTATTACATAACGGATCAAGTGCAGGGGCGCCTGGGTGGCGCAGTCGGTGAAGCAGCCGACTTGGGCTCAGGTCACGATCTCACAGTTCGTGAGTTCGAGCCCCGCGTCGGGCTCTGTGCTGTCAGCTCAGAGCCTGGAGACTGCTTCCAATTCTGTCTCTCTTTCTCTCTATTGCTGCTCCACCCCAACTCATGCTCTGTCTCTCAGAAATGAATAAACATTAAAAAAATTTTATAAAAAAAATAAAAAGAATCAAGTGCAAGCCGGACCCACTTTGGGGGACAGGATCCCAAAGTGCCAACCTATGAACGAGGTTAGAGAACAGGGCTTGCATTAGCAAAGGTGTCCCAGTAAGCTACTTCTAATGTTGTGGCTCCATAGTCTATTTAAACTTTAGCCCATTTTGAAGCTAAAGTGATTCAAAAGGAAGAGACATTAAGATATGAGAATCCTAAATAATACTTTAAAGCATCAAGGTAACAGTCTAATGCACAGCCCGGCGCACAGTATGGGCTAAGTGCTTGTTGAACGAATAAATCAACACACATTTTAAGGACAGTGCTCACTGGGTAAAAGGAGATACACTTATACGAGATTTTATAATGTATACTAATACATAGAAAGTTTCATACCTTTCCATAAACTTTTGGAAAATGTTGCCTCGAAGACTTTCACAGATTTCTTCTATGTAGGGCTAGAAAGGATGGAAAAGAAATTCTGAACCACGTAAATAGGAACTCACAACACAAACTGATGAGACTTGGACTGGCAGCAGTTCCCACTCTGGGGCTTGCCCTCTGCGGCGTGTGCCCAGTTTTCAGTAACAGATTCATCACCGTGGTTCTTAACTTAACAGGTATGTGCACTGCCCAACTGCATGTTCGGGGAAGGTAAGGACGGGTCTGTCCTGTTGGCCACCACAACCCTACGGTGCATGGTTCCTGAGAAGTCACAGAAGCTTCCCGAGTGACCAGAGTTGGTTCTCTGGGTGTATGGCCCGTGCAGTCCCACAGGGCTGGCACACAGAAGAGTCCGGTGCTTGGTTTGGTGCCCTGCTGTCGCCATCTTGAATTTCTTAATTTCTGACCAAGGGGCCCCACGTCTTTCTTGCTGCACTGGCCCCCGGAAGTTACATAGCACGTCTTGTAAATTAATACAAGTGTTGATAATCGGCATCGATACTGAGTTTTAAAGACTAAAAGCTAATGGATCCATGAAGTCAATTTTTTTTAATTAGCTATTTTACATATTAACTTTCTACCACATGGAATCATAGAGCTAAAGGTAACCACGGGGAAGAGTTAGTCCCTCTCTTCATTTTGCAGATAAGGAGGCTGGGGCACTGTGGCAGCTGCTAGCCAGCATCTCTGAGCAAAGTCATGGCGAGACCAAGATTAAGGGCTCCTGGCTCATTTGTGCAGCGTGTCCCTTTACAGAGAGCGATCGCAGGTGAGTTTTGTATAACAGGAATTTGAACCACACAGGGCCCCTTACACATTGGTATTTTATAGTACCATATTGCAAACGCATTTTCCTTATAATATTCTTAATAATATTTTCTTGTCTCTAGTTGATTATAAAAATACAGAATGTAATTCATATAACAGACAAAATAGGTGTTAATCAACTGATTATGTTATTGGTAAGACTCGGGTCAACGATAGGCCGGAAGTAAAATTTGGGGGTGGTAATCAAACGTTATATGTGGATTTTCGACTGCAGGGTAGGGTCAGTGCCCCTCATCTCTATGTAGTTCAAAAGTCAGCGGGATTTGTTTTGAAATAATTTTGCCTTACCTGGAAAAGAGTGGATGTCACTTGTTTCTTGGAGAGGTGACTTTGTACATGTTCTACAGCTTGCTTTGAGAACGGCTTTTTTATAAAAAAAAAAAATCAGAAAACAGTATTTTTTCCCACAAATATAAAACGTAAAACTATGTTACACGATACTACAACATACAATGTAACACAATTACTAGGCAGGAACCTATGGTAATTACGCTGACGTGCATTCCTCGGAAATCAGTTGGATATTTATGGGCAATCCGAACAAAGCCTTGTCCCTCTGAGCTTCTAGAGCTGAGCGCCTAGCTATGTGGAAAAGGGTGACGAGCACGACCTGACCAACATACCTAGTCCCACAAGAATTTAAGATTAACTGTGATTTTAAAGAAGGGGAAAGAACCTTACTATCACCTTATTAAATGCATACTGCCTTAATTAGCTAACAACGGAGGTGGTGAGAATGTAAAAATTCTACTAAAGACAAAAGAAATGCAGGAGAACGCAGGGAGGAGTTAAATGGCAGGACTACAAAGCTAATCCAGGAGGCAGAAGGTTGGAGGCTAAGGGAAGCCTTGCTGTGACCACAGCAGAGGGAAAATGGCTCTGAAAAGAACGGTGTCTTCACAGCAAGAGCTCCACGTTCTGTTCTCTCCCCAAACTTCAAATTACACCTTCTTTAATAATGTACCCTGAGAAGGAATGCTTAGAAAGCCCATTATACTGCCAAGAAACCCTCTGAATTGCTGAGCCATGTGAAAACTAATTTCAGAGGCATCCCCACAGAACATCTTGCATTTTCCAAGGTTCAGCCATTCTCCGGCAAGGTAGCAAGGCACATAGCATCAACCATTAGCTCCTCTCAGGATTTCTGTCTACACAAGTTAAGTGAGAACACTAAAGAAACGCACACCACGGGGTGCCTGAGGGCTCAGTCGGTTAGGCCGCTGACTCTTGATTTCAGCTCGGGTCATGATGCCATGGTTTGTGAGTTCGAGCCCCACAGTGGGCTCTGCACTGACAGCCTGAAGGCTGCTGGGGATTCTCTCTCTCCTGCTCTCTGCCTCACCCTGCTATTGCATGCACTCGCTTTCAAAATAAATAAACATCAAAAAAAAAGAAAAATAAATGCATGCCACAGGAGGTATTCCCCCTTTAGCCACATAGGTCCCTTAAGACTGTGAATGCACAATAAATGCAGAAGCACCAAAATAAATCATGATCCGGCCAGCGCTGTCCGCTGGAACTTTCTGCAGTGACAGCAATGGTGTGCACCTGTGCCGTCTGATACGGGAGCCGCCAGCCACGTGTGGCCATTGAGCACTTGAAATACGGCTTGCGAGGAACTGAGGAGTTAAATTTTTAATTCCACTGGATTTTAATGAATTTAAACCTATGTTTAAATAGTCACATGTGGCGAGTACTCCCATATTGGGTACAGCAGGCCAGGACCATGAGGCCACACCTTTAGAAAATTCTCTCAGAGACAATTTTTTTTAATATTTAATCATTTTTTGAGAGATGGAGCATGAGCAGGGGAGGGGCAGAGAGAGAGGGACACACAGAATCTGAAGCAGGCTCCAGGCTCTGAGCCTCTGAGCTGTCAGCACAGAGCCCAATGTGGAGCTTGAACTTACAAACCCTGAGATCATGACCTGAGCCAATGTCAACCGCTTAACTGACTTAGCCAATCATGTGCCTCACGTGGTAAATTTTTATTACTAATTATTCCACTCATTCCTGGGGGAATAATTTCCTAGGAACCTAGTTTATCCCAATGGATTATTTATCTGATTTACAGGGTGGAGAAATAATTCCACTGTCATTTAACTATTAATAAAATTAATGTAATAATTATGATCTCATGAATCCACAGAAACCATTTAAAATTTATGTTGATCTATATTTGATTAGCCTGATTATTTAAAGGACAGCCAAATTAACAACAATAAAGTTTAATTTCCTTTAGAAAGTCTAGAACTGAGACCAGCCCTTTCTTCCGCTGATCGGAATGAGCTATCGATGTTATTTGCCTCATTTTTCTTGGCCGTGAAAGATCTACTTTTGGAAATGCACTCGGAGTAGATGAAGCAACAGCTCTGATATCAGTGTTACCAGGAGACAAATGACAGAAGAGAAGAAATAGGTCCCGTCCCAGGGGCCTCCTGTTCGATTTTTAAACTTCCTCTTCCTATTTTCGTTTCTGGAAACTCTGCAAGCTGTTTCCTACCCGTCCTGAAGGAACAGAACGCAAGAAGGACTCACGTGCGAACAGGACAGCAGCTCCTTCATGATGTATGTGTCATAAATCTGCCGGCTTCTGCAAAGGCGGTCTTCTTCATTCTCAAGCTTCTCGTACTCTTTTATCTAGATTTTTCAAAGTTAGCACAGTTAGGTACGTCTTCCCAGAAAACTCGCCTTATTGAACGCGATCGCTTGCCAGGGCAGAAACCACTTCCACATGAGAGTAAGCAAACTGCTGAGCCGGCTCCTCCACGGGAAACGACCGCTTCAGGGGTTAGAAGAACGAAGTGGGGATCATTTAAACGCGACTTGAAACACACACGAGTTTTTTCCGATGATGAACCTCGTCACTTAAACTCAGAAGCACAATATTAGGAGACAATACTGCCGTGGTGACAAGAATCTTACAATCTACCAGCCCGGGACCACTCATCCTTGCCAACTCTCCCTGCCAGAGCGAAAACCATTTAAATCTGGCTGTAATTCAGTTCTAAGACTTAGGACAGGGGTTTGTTCTCGCTCAGCTACGGCACTACAGAACAGAAGAAAAAAATACATATGTAGTGTCGTGATTCCGGCAGAGAGATTTTTTTAAAAAACCAACTGAGTGTTTTAGAAAGCCATTAACACACAGATGTAAGCGTTGGTATTTCAGGTTTGAGTCTCAGCTGCACAATAAAGTGCTGACGCACAGGTTACTTCGGGGAGCTCATCGGAATGGTGCTAGGCTAGGCCAAATTTAAAAAAGATGCTTCAGAAAACACTTGCCTTATGGAGAAGGGGTCCCAATCACTCTAATCTGATAACAGGAGCTCCTGGATCAGAGGAGCTGCTTTTATTTATTTACATAAATACTTTTACTCCAAGAGCCAGGAGAATGAGAGCACAAACGAAATACGGAGTTAGCAGCAGACTTCGGCAGAGACGTTCACGACGAGGACTAATTACTACATGTGGCTTACTTCGGGGACCAAAGCATTTTCAACAGATACACGGATGTGTACATGGATTTTTCATAACATCTGACTGTTCTTTATTTTGGGATGACAGAACAGAAATGAAAGTTACCTTTTTACAGTGTTTTATAATTCTGAAATCAAAACCAGTGAATCCTCGGAGAATTTCTGATAAAGACAGGCATGGCTGGCAGGGAGCGGGGGCGTGTGTGAGACACGGAGGTCCCAGGGAGGGCCCAGCGGGCTCACACACAGAGAAACTGCTGCGGTCATCTTGTTGTCCTGAAATACCACCAGGGTTACAGCGAGGTGGCTGAGATTCACAAGTCTGGGGCCGCCAGGGCTAGAAGGGGAGTCTTGTAGGACTAGACAATAAAGTCTCCCTGGGAGGCAGGTGGACTGGGGTAGGTTATACCCCACCCAACCAGAAAGGACTGTTCTAATGAAGCGGCAACCCAGCCAAAGAATCCGGGCTTAACCACCGTGCGTCAGTTCAGGAAAAGAAGGCAAAGGAGTTCAGATACCGTGCCAGCTGCCAACATGGCAGCTGTGAGACAACAGAAACCAGACACCAAAATCCGAAGCAGAGTCAGAAAATAAACAGAGGACCTGGCTTGACTGATTACTTTGGTTGGTTTAACATTAGGTGGGTCCAAAGGTCAGTGCAGAATTCTGGGAGAGAATAGGTAGACTGTTAGCGAACCAAGGGAAACGTTTCTGCCTAAACAAGCAAACAACCTCAAGAAATAAGTCTTCAAGGGAATCATTATCCTAGGTAACAAATGTAATGAAACAGAAGTCTATGTTCCTGGGGACCCCAAAAGCATGCTGACACCTGTTTAAACAAATGCTGATTCTATGGGAAGTTTTCCATGAACTCTAACAATCCAACCACTTGGAACGTTCTTGTTTCTTGGGCAAATGATATTCCGAACCACAGTACTAGCTTTTATTAAGAGACTGGTGCCTCATGAACTCCCGACCTGAACAACAGAAATGGTAACTCTTTGTAGGCAAAGTAAGAGCCTCAAGTGTCTGTGGCTGAAATTCAAAATTCACGTTCTATTATCTGGAAGACCACGAGGTGAAGTACATGCAGCCAAGGATCCACAGCTCTAGCCAGGATGATCTCATTGTAGCAAACACATGGAAAACGCCACACCTCTAATTCAGGCAGGTGGGCTGACCAGGTAACCTGAGCAGGCAGAGGGCTGAGTTCAAGGTGAAAAGCGTCCTCTTGAGCAGACTAGAAGCCCGGTGGTCATCGATGACGAACGTTCGCTGGTCGGTCAGTCCTGTTCTGCCTGGGTGCTTACAAAGCTCGCCTTGCAAAGCCACTAATGGCCTCCACTGGCCCAACCAAGGGTTTCTCTCTTGTCTGTAGCTTCACTGACTCCTCAACAGCCTTCAGCCAGCTGTCCACTCCAACCTTCTTTGCAGCTTTCTTCTCTGACGTCTGTGATCTGCACTCTCCAGGGGTTTGCCACACTGGCCCCTCTTCCCCAGTCTCCCTTGGCAATTCTTCCTCCTCTACTGGATTTCTAAATATGGAAGGGCCGCACAACATGGTGCCTGGGTACCCCTTTCTCACCTGTTCTGTTCTCCTTAGGCAAAACTATTCGGTCCCATCGTTTCAAATACCAATTCTAATCTGATGTCTAATGCAGGATCTCTAGTACTCACTTCTTCCCCTGGGCTCCAGATTCCAAACATCTAACCACCAATGTGACCCTGCCACAGCCTCTCTACCCCAGCCAGCCATGCTCTTCCCCTGCTCTTTTTCAGCATAAAAATGGGTAATGCTATGCTCCCGACTGCTTAAGCTAAGAAAGGACTCCACATCATGGATCCCCGCTCTTTTGCTCACACCCCTGCTCCTTCCACCCCCCTACATTCAATCCATCAGCCAATCATATTAGCTTTGTATTCAAAATACAGCAATCCCGGGCTCTGCTTCAGGTAAGAGCCAAATTACTACTAAGGGAACAGTCCTCCTGAGAAAAGGACGATACACTCTACACTATACGCTCACATTAGCGAGGGACCAAAAGTACACACATAACGGGGAGGGGCATCAAACAGGAGCCAGCAAGTAAGAAAGGATATTCCTGAAAATAAAAAACCAGAGAGGGGGAGCTCCAAATATCTGTGTATAAACTCCACCAAGACCTCTGTTGGACCCTATAATGACCAGGGCAGATCCAAAGCAGTCAGCTGAGGCTAAAAGAATTGAACAAGACTCGGCTGTTACTCATGTATAAGACAGAGCTTTCAAAATGTGAGTACATTAACTGGTAAAACAAAATACTACCCTTTGAAGAAGCATACAGAATTTATAGAGTACGTACCTATAATATGTCAATCCCAATGTACAAAATACAATCTAAAATTATCCTACATATCGGGGCACCTGGGTGGCTCAGTCACTTGAATGACTACTGATTTTGGCTCAGGTCATGATCCCAAGGTTGTGGGATCACCCAGTTGGAGGCTGCTTAGGATTCTCTCTCTCTCTCTCTCTCTGTTCCTCTCCCCCACTCATGCTCTATCTCTTGAAAATAAAGTAAAATAAAAATAAGTAAACAAAGTATTCTACATATCAAGAATCAGGAAAATGTGGCCCACACACTCTAAGAGAACAGACCACAAATGAAGACATTCCAAGATGCCTCTGATGTTGGAATTATCAGACAAGGATTTAATGTAGCTTTATAACCATACTTAAAGATGTAACAGAAAATATGTATATAATGAATAAAAAGATAGGAAATAGCAGAAGAAACATTAACTATGAGAAAAACCAAATGGAAATTTTAGAGCTAAAAACATTTCTGAAACAAAAAATTCAATGGATGGACATAATAGAGATGCCAAAAGAGTCAATGAATTTGAAGGCAGATCCATAGAAATTACCCCACAGAAGGAAAAAGTATCTGGGGAAACATTCAGTATATTCAGTATAATATCCAAAAATCAAACACACATATAATTGGAGACCCAGAAAAAGGGGAAAGAGAGACTGAGGTAGAAAAAAATGCTTTAAGGGATGTCAAGGTAGCACAGTAGATTAAACATCTGACTTCTTTTTTTAATGTTTATTTATTTTGGAGAGACAGAGAGAGAGAGAGAGAGGTAGGCAGAGTGCAAGCAGGGGAGGGGCAGAGAGAGAGGGAGACACGGAATCTGAAACAGGCTCTAGGCTCTGAGCTGTCAACACAGAGCCCCACACAGGGCTCAAACTCACAGACTGCAAGATCGTGACCTAAGCCGAAGTCAGATGCTTAACCAATTGAGCCACCCAAGCACCTCAAGCATCTGACTCTTGATCTCAGCTCAGGTCTTGATCTTAGGGTTGTGAGTTCAAGCCCCATGCTGGCCTCTGCACTGGGCATGGAGAATACTTTAAAAAATGCTTTAAGAGTAATGGTCCAAATTTTACCAGATTTGATAAAAGATAATAAATTTACAGATTTCAAGAAAGTCAGCAAACTCTACAAAGGATCAACACAATATCTAAAATTACTCCATTAAAATACAGATTGTCAGAAATGGGGGAGGGTGTGCTGAGCAAGATATGTTTATATCTGTCTCAAGGAAACACACTTAATATATAAAAACACTGGTTGGAAGTAGAAGGGAAAAGATGTGTCATGAAAACAGTAAGCATAAAGAGACTGGATGGCTATGTTAATACCCAGGGAAGTAGTTTGTAAGATCAAGACTATGACCAGCAATGAAGAGGGACACTTCATATGAAAACACATAACATCATAAACACATATGCACCTAATAACAGAGCTTCAAAATACATTTTAAAAATGAAGGGCACCTGGGTGGCTAAGTCAGTTAAGTGTCCAACTTCAGTTCGGGTCATGATCTCATGGTTCATGGGTTCGAGCCCCGCATCAGGCTCTGTGCTGACAGCTAGCTCAGAGGCTGGAGCCTGTCTTCAGATTCTGTCTCCCTCTTTCTGTGACCCTCCCCTGCTCATACTGTCTCTCTCTCCCTCTCCCTCTCTCTCTCTCTCAAAAATAAACAAAACATTAAAAAAATTTTTAAATGACAAGAAAAAGAATAGACAATTCTCCAGAGTTGAAGATTTTATCACCCTTCTCTCAGCAACTGACAGAACAACTAGATCTAAAACCAGTAAAGAAGGACGCCTAGGTGGCTCAGTCAGTTAAGTATCTGACTTGATTTCAGCTCAGGTCATGATCTCATGGGTTCATAAGTTCAAGCCCTGAGTCTGGCTCTATGCAAGCAGCACAGAGCCTACTTGGGATTCTCTCTCTCTCTCTGCCTCTCCCCTGCTCATGCTCTCTCTCTCTCCCTGTCAAAATAAATAAATAAACTTAAAAAAATTTTTTAATCAGTAAAGATGTAGAAGTTCTATCATATCAACCCCCTTTGTGTAATTGATATTTAGAGAATATTCACTTAACACTCCCATCTTAACTTTTCCATGGGCTTTAGAATAAAATCTAAATGTGTTACTGTGGCCCCCATCTGTCTCCCTCCTCAACCTGGTCTTATCTCACGCTACCCCACTCCATAATCCACTATGAACACATACCACGTTGGTCTAATTTCAGTTCTTCAAATATACCAAGTTCTTTCCCACCACATAGGGGTTCTGTCTTAGCCATGTTCAGCCTAAAATGCTCTCTCTCTTCACCCTGCTCCTATCTCCAAAACACAGTCCTTTGCCCATCAGTGTAAAGTGGCCCCCAAGTCACAGTACACCACATTAAGTTCTGAGTCTGTTCTGAGTCACTGCATAGCAGTTATTACTTCCTGATACATTTCCTGTTATTTATTGCTTGTTTATTGTCTGTTTCTCTTGACCAGAATAGAAGCTCAAGGGGATCAAGCGCTTTGTCTTGCTCATCCAAGCAACGTCTGGCACTGGTGGCTGATAAATATTGGTTGAATGAACAAAGTCTATGGAGTAACTTCGCCTCTGATCTTATATTTATTCTCTGTTATCCATAATTTCTTCCTAAATCTAGGAATATTTACATATTTTAATAAGCTGCCTCCAAATCTAACTAGCAAGGAAGTGGAACCAAAACACTGAGCTGTAACTATGTGTCAGGCCATGTCCTGGTGTCCTGCATTCACACATACAACCTTAAGGACAGGCACTGCTACCACCCTAAATCTTAGCTGAGGACACCCAGGTAGATAAGCTAGAAACTGACTGCCCAAGTTTACATAGTCAGAAACTAGTGGAGTCTAAAGCCAAACTCAGGTGGGCTGAATTTAGAGCTGGCGCTCTTACCCACTAAGTTACAGCCTCCCGTATACCCGAACAACATATTAAAGATACGGCTTAGAAAGAAACTGCCCATCCAGCAATTTATCTGAGCCTCACAGTCAGCCTGTGAAGCAGCAGGAGACGATGAGTAACCTCATTTCACAGATGAGGTAACTGAAGCTCAAGTGTGAAGTCCCCATCCTGTGGGTTCCTAAAGCACCGTACAGCATACCATTCACATTGATAAGCCCCAGGTCTGAAATGTTGATGCTTCAGAGGATGCTCAATGACTGGTCCCACACCCCACAGGAAGTGAGAGGCGCAGCTATTCCTAGAGCCTAGCTAGGCCTTCTGTCTACGAGTCAAATACAGATGAAGATGAACACCAATAACACACACAGAAGCAGCAGGCACAGATTCGGTACTGCGGAGCATCACAGGCAACAGACGGTATGGGAATCGAAGGTGTAAGCAATCATGGAAGACAGGGCTAGCTGTCCAGAGACTTCTTGGTGAATATATAAAGTGAGCTAGACCTTAAGAGAAGCTAGGCTCTCCAGAGGCCGGGAAGGTGAAGCAGCCATCTAGGCTGGAGGAAGGACATAAGTAAAGGGGGAAAAAAAGAATGGGATCCGGAGCACCTGGCTCGCCCAGTCATTGAAGTATGCGACTCTTGATCCTGGGGTTGTAGATCCAAGCCCCATATTGGTGTAGAGATTACTCAAAAATAAAATCTTCAAATAAAAGGGGGGAGGCTCAGTGGTTAGTGATCAGCGGAAATTCTATGTAAGGAGATAGTGAAAGATAAAGACAGAGAGGTAGCAAGGTACATAATAACAGAGATATGTGAACGTCAGGCTAAGCAATTAAGCCTTAAACATGCTGGAAATGGACAACCACTAAATGTCTGGGGACCCAGGGAAATGGAGATACAACATACAAAATATCCACTGCAAGGTATCTGACAAAAAAGTTTTCTAGGGGTTGGGCTCATGCAGTAGCCCCCAGAAACCATCAGACTGATAAAACCAAGAACACAGAGAAGAATTATTGATAAGCTCAATGCTTACAGGCTGTACTAATTTAGAAACCCATGTTTGAAGCCCCAAGACTGGATGGTATCTTTAATAAAAGAATACAGAGCGAGCTGCTAAGGAGCTGTGGAGTGTTATCCTCCAAAGGGACAGTCAGATAAGTCAGATCCGTCGTGCACCAAACCAGACGACAGGAGTGAAGAGCTGGGCGCACGCCAACCAAGAGACATCCCAGTGTTTAAAAGTTCAAATGGACACACATCAGCAGTACCCACCGCCATACTGGCAAGACGTGCTTAAGAAGTAACCCAAGTAGACGGCCCACGTTTCAACCTTGCCAAAGTTATCAGTTAAAGATGCCACTGTACTTGACAAGGTGATTTAGTACTTGCTAAGACTGGAGAGGTAAAGCTTTTAAGAATAGAGAAAGAAATTTCTTTTGACAGATCAAGCAGTGATACTCATCCAGATTACAATTCAGACTGAAATAATGAAAGTTACTGCACAGTGAGCAAAATCCTTTGGGTTTGGCTTATTTTTTGTATATGATGCTAAATGTACATCATAATTTGGCCATTCTCCCTGGAAATACATTCATATAATTTTAAAGGTACAGAAAAATATCAAGCTATCAAGTATATATATTTAAAAATTTCAAGTTTTATATATAATCCAGGAAGAAAAGAATATCCCTCTAATTTTCTTTTTTTTAATTTTTATTTAGAAAAAAATTTTTTAATGTTTTATTTATTTTTGAGACAGAGGACAAAGCATGAGAGGGGGAGGGGCAGAGAGACAGAGGGAGACACAGAATCCAAAGCAGGCTCCAGGCTCTGAGCTGTCAGCACAGAGCTCGAACCCATGAATGTGAGATCATGACTTGAGCCAAAGTTGGAGGCTTAACCTACTGAGCACCCAGGCGCCCCTCCAATTTTCAAACTTGGACAAAGATTACAAATAAGAGTCCTAATTATGCTTTGCTTTCTTTGGACCATTTAAAATGCTTTAGAATAGGATACATATGTCCTTTTTAAAATATATTTTAATTTAAAATATTTCCTAATTACTGTTCTAATTTCTTCTTTGGGTCATAAATTACTTACAAATGTATTCATTTCCAAGAAGTCAAGGATTTCTTAGTAAACTCTGTTATTAAATTTGAGTTTAATTCCATTGAGGTCAGAAAACACTCAGAACAATTTTGATCTGGAAATCTGCAGGAGTTTTCTTTAGGCTCTAGCAAATAATTTCTTTTGATAAATCTTCAATGTGTCCTTTAAAGAAGGCAAATTCTATTTCTGTTGGGTGCAGCATTCTATATGTGTCACTTAAGTTTATTCATCACTTTATTAAGATCTTCTATATCCTTATTAATTTTTTGTCTGTCTGTTCTATAAATTGTTGCAGAGTGTGTGCTAATGTCTCCCACTAAGAATGCAGCAGACTTGTCTTATTTTAGGTCTGTCAATTTTGGCTTTGTATATTTTGAAGTTACATTATTTGTAACCAAGAAGTTTAAGATCATGATCCTGACCCTTTTATCGTTATGAAATAATCTCTGCCTCCAAGTAGCATTTACCATAGACCTGGTCTGATATTAGTGCTGCTATACCAGCTCTGCTTTGGGTGGTATTTCTATCTGTGCATCCTCTTCCATCCTTCGGTTCCTAGTATGTCACCCGTAAGCAGTGTATAATAAAGTTCTGGTATGAATTCAGGAGAAACTTAGACTTTTATTTGGGAGTATTTAGTCCATTTACATTAAATGTAATTATTTACGTAGACAGATTTATGGCTACCATCTTCTTCTTTTTTTTTTTTTAAAGGTAGAGACAGAGTGTGAGCAGGAGAGGGGCAGAGAGAGAGAGGAACACACAGAATCTGAAGCAGGCTCCAGGCTCCGAGCTGTCAGCACAGAGCCTGACGCGGGACTCAAATCCACCAACTGTGAGATCATCACCTGAGCCGAAGTTGGACACCCAACAGACTGAGCCACCCAGGCACTCCCTACCATCTTATTCTTTGTTTTCAATTTGACCCATCTATTTTATGTCCCTCTTTCATTCCTTGTTTGTCTTTTTTATTAATCTACTATTGTCTTATTCCATTTTCTCTCTTTTCACTTGTTAGATATACATTTTTTATTCTTGTAAGGGCAGCCTTAGAGATTACACTATGCATTCTTAACTGATTACAAGTCAATGCAAATTATTACTTTTACTATCCACCCGACCTCCCAATAATCCTAAGAGCTTAAAACATTTAATTTGTTTAACCCCTCGCTTGCTTTTTGTGCTATCATATATTTTAGTTTTATATATATTTTTTAAATCTAAAAGCAATATTATTTTGCATGGTCAACGTTCATTTATATTTTGCATACATATCACCCTTTATGATGACCTCATTTCTTCCTGCATTTCCATCTGGGATTATTTTCCTTCTGCCCAAAGTATCTCTTTTTAGTATTTGTTGTAATGCAGGGCCACGACTGACAAAATTCCCTTAGCCTTTCTCTGAAAATATCTTTATTTAGTCCTCATTTTGAAGGAAATTTTTGCTGGGAATAGAATTCTAGGTTTTCTTTCATTTATTTTTCTCTTTCATTACTTAGATGGCCATGTCGCTGCCTATTTGTTTTAATCATTTGTTTTACGATGTCACAGTCAGTCATATTATTTATTGCTCTTTTAAAAAAATGTCTTTTTCCACCTTCTGGTTGCTTCTAAGAGTTTCCCTTTGTCAGGGATTTCCATGGTGTTACACTGATACGCAAAGATAAGTTTCCTCTGTAGCCCTTCTGCTCAGAGTTCCAAGTTCTTTGGATGTGTAAGCAGCTGTCTTTCATCATTTTGTAAATGTCTCAGTATTATCTCTTCAAATATTGTTTCCGCCCCATTCTCTCTCTCTTCTCCTTATGGAATTCCAATTCTACATATGTTAGACCTTTTAACCATATCCCACATGCTTTCAATGTCCTTATCTTTTTCTTTTTTATATTCTTTCTTCTCCATGTTTTGGTGAGAGATTATTTACAGATCTGCCTCCCTACATATTAATCCTGCCCTATTGTAACCAACCTGCTATTGATTCTAGTCATTAAGTTCTAATTTCAAATATTCTAGAATATTATATCATATTATATTATAGAATATTTGAAATTAGATGTTCTAGAATATCCATTTGCTTCTTCATAATTTATTGGGCTGGTATTCACTAGTCCTGCATCTGTTTTCTCTTCTTTTCCTCTATTGTCTTAAACATATTATTTAGTTACTTTTTTAAGTACTTGCCAGCTAACTTCAATATCTGAGTCTTCTGTCAGTTGGTTTCTATTACTTTATGAGTCATATGATCTTGTCTTAGGTGTTCAGTAATTCTTTGCTGTATGCTGAACACCGTAGGGTCTCTCTATGTTATCTTCCACCTGCAAACACAAGACAGAGATGCCTCCCCTTGTACTCTGATACACAGGTGGGGAGAGGCCTCATCACCCAATATGGGAGGGGGCTGGGCTGGGTCTCCATTTTGGAAGGACTCAGTCACCTCTTGTTTGCCCCTATTCCTAAGGCACAGCTCTCCATGGAATTCAATGAGAAGTCTGTCAGCACTAGATTCAGTCCTGCCCATAAGAAGCTTTCTGATAGATCTTTGGCCTCCCGGCCCACTCGGCCTCAAACCTTGACATAAATCTCAAGAGGGAGACTAATCACATACTTGGGACTCCTCCAGTCTCATTTGTTTGTTATTTTGCCCCAGAAACATCTTCTAGCTTTTCTGTCTCCCAGAAGCAGCCTTCTGCCTGGGGCCAAACCGGCGGTATCAGACGGGAGTCTGGAAATCAGCGACTCCCCCACCAGGATAAGTAGCTACAGATCTTCTGTCAGTCGACCGATGCCCAGGGCCTTCATCTCTTGCCTGTTCTGTTTTCAGACTCCTGCTACCGCAGGTCCATATTTCAATGCAGCACTGTAAGGCTGTGGCAGATTTCAGTGAGGCTTCCAGAAGCTCCTGGCCTATCTCTTCGGCTCCCTTCCCAATGTCTTACTGGGAAAATCAGCTGTGTGTCTGAGACTGCCCTTTCCCACCACATCTCCAATTTTTACTCCAGCCATGTGTGACCGGAAAAATGTTGCTATGCTCTCTTTCACTCCGTAGCAGCCCTCTGCCTCAGCTCAGGTCTCCAGAATCAGTACATTTCTGCAGAAAATCAAATAGCTGCTGCTCCCCAGTGCCCCTCTCAATGAGAATCCCTCCTCTAGAATTTCAGGCCAATTGTTCCTCATGCTTCCAGAGCACTCCGGCGCTCTTAAAAATAGGATGTTCATAGATGTGGTCAGTATCTATATCAACTGCATATTACAACTTGTACTACTAATTATGGGCAGCGAGCTTCTACATATTTGTAAGATACTTAGTAGTCTCAAAATTTTCCAAAGTACAGTCCAAATATGCTTCTAAAATAAAAGTGCCAGTAAAATGGTTACTTCTTACCTCTTCATAAAACTTCACCTGAGGTACAGCTTCATTAATTTCATTCAAACAAAAATCTTTAAATAGCAAGAAACCTAAAGGAAAAAAATAAAACATTTCAGGGTGGGCAATAAGTTGAATTTTTACCCCATAGGGTGTTTTCAAAGTAATATGTTTATACCTCAACCTCTCTCCTATACCTTAAAAAAAAAAAATTAAAGACTTCAAAGCTAATTATCCCTTAGAAGGAAATACTCCGGGTAGGGTAAGAGCACCACGCACCTGGCTCCTGGCTTTGGGGCTCCTTCTCTATTGGCAACCCCCCTCCCACTTTCACAAACTGCCTGATAAACAGAGCCAGCCATCACCCATCCTCAGGACTGCTGGGCTCTACAGCAAACATAAGAATAACCCAAGAAATAAGAGATATGGGTATGGCGTAAGTGTTGGGAAGAGTCCTCATAAAACTAGTAAATACTACGCCCACAGAAACAGGACTATACTCCTATCCTAAAGGGCTTTAAAGACCTTCTCAGCCTTTCCTCCTACTGCTAACTACCTCAAAGTCGTTCAAAATCCCCAAATACCATGTGCCAAAGCAGAATGCCCACTCCCGGATCATGCTCTGTTCCTTCACGGCTCCATGCCTCGCCTTTAAGCAATTGGCACCTTGAACCTGGAATCCTGCCTCTACTACACAGTGCCTGGTACACAGGAGGAGGCCGATAGACGCTTGCTGAACAAATGCTTATTTACATAACCCTTCCAACATGACTCCGTCGAAGTACTGAGCAGACTCCAATCGATGGGCTAACATATTAAGTCATACCCACCCTGGCCCTGGCATTTGCAAACCCACTGCCAAGGTTAATGCCTGGCACACCATCAAGCCTAAATCAATGAATGAAGTTGACTAGGACAGGGTGATACGAGACTGAGGGTGGAGATGCCAGAAAGTCAAAAACAACTAAAAAGTCAGAAGAAGTCAGACGGAAGAAAGGCTGGCTGGAGGAAACAGAAGTCACAGAAGGGAACGGAAGGAAAGACTCGACAAAAGGTCTAAGATGCAGGAAGAAGGTAGACCAGAACTCCCCAGAGAGGACAGAGAGAGGCTGAAGGCAGGGCTCATCTGAGGTTAGCTGAAGGAATCGGGTATCGTGACCCTGTCTGTCACTGTTCCATGAATTCCCCTGGAGGGCTCCAGAAAGATGACCTCTGAAAATGGTAGATGCCCAGTGACTGGAACTAGAAGAAAGTATCAGGACCACTTGGTTAAGTAGGCAAGGCCAGACTAACTAGGGCGGAGGGAAGACTGGCAGCAGGCACTCGGGCACGCCCACCTCATCTCCAGGCACTGAGGACACAGGGGCACGTGAAGCAAGGCGGACACTCAGGATGCAGACAAACGGCAAGAGTTGACGGGGCAAATCTCTACCTATCCGCATGTTAATATTTTTATTTTAAATATGAGCAATGGTTACCTTTTTGCGCTCATGCTCGTTTCAAAGTTTGTTAATTTCAAAACCCCCTTGGCATCTCTTCTTTGACTCATGAGTCCTTCAGAAATGTGTGGTTTGAGTTCCAGGTATTTTGGGGTTTTCAGGTATTTTCTGATACTGATTTCTGTTTAATGCTGCTGTGGCCAGAGAACGTTGTTCAGGAGGATTTCAATGCTTTCAAATTAACTGAAACGTGGCTTTGGCCCCAAATTTGATCCATGTAGGTGAATGCTTCATGGACACTCGGGGGAAACAAGTGTATAGCGTAGCGTGTTTCATTATGCAAAGTAAAAAGGCAATGAAGCCAAGTTGGTTGACAAAGGCTGAAGTCCCTCCTCCAACTCCTTACTGAATGTCTCCTTATTCTATCCATTCTCAACAAAGGGCTGTTGATAGCCCCATTTATAATTGTGGATGTGCTCATCTCTCTTCAGCTGTGGCAGGGTTTGGTTCTTGTATTTCTGGTTCTATTTCGGGGAGAGAAAACTAAAATGAGAATGTGGATGGAGGCTATTTTGATCATACGAGAGATGTTTTTGCGACGTCTAGACGACAGAATGAACTGATATGCCATACGCTGGCCACTGGCTTTGGGCTGAACTTAGAATCGAGGGGAAATTGTGCATCATGGCCCATCGTGCCCTCTGGAATCAAGGCTCTGCTTCTCCTCCAGCCTCTTCAACTGTTCTCTCCCAAGCTCACTGCGCTGAGGCCACAGGCCTGCATTCCATTTCCTCTCTAACACTGAACTTGGTATGTATGCCCTCAGGGCTACCAACTTGCTATCTCCCCGACCCTGTGGATCTGCAGAGCTCAAGCACCCCTCCTTAGGCCTTATGGGGTTCTCATTCATTCTCTCTCTCTCTCCTCTCTCTCTCGCACATGTGCACCACACACTGTTCATGGCACTTGTGACTAGCACAAGTGACCACATGCATGTGTTTGTTTCTTCTTCTACCTCTCCCACAAACAATGGAAGCTGCTATGGAAAAGCCACGTCGGTCCTATCCTGTACGACACAGGCAGGAGCAAGAACATCGTGAAGCTGAGCGAGCGAGGGAGGAAGAACCCAGGAAGGAAGGAGGACTGGGGTGGGGGAGGGGGAGAACAACGGGAGAGGAGGGAAAAGCGAGGAAGAGGGAGGAGGGACAAGAAGGAGGATGAGGGAGGGAGATGAATGCACACCCAACTGCAAATGTGTCCTCCTGATTCTGTGCTGCCATTTCCAGGGTCAGCGTGTGGGAGGAGCCGAAGGCTGGCCTAACGCACCGCAGGGAAAAGCCCCCCTCAGCTTCTAATGTCGGCACAGACTGAAGCCCACTTTCTGTCACAGCAGCTGTTAAAACGGAGCAGCGAAAAGAAAGCTATTTTGCCTTTTGGATAAATCCTAGATCACTGTGTTGTAGACCGAAAGTAATTTCCCTTCACTGGGCTTAAGTTACACACACACACACACACACACACACACACACACACAGATGAAGCATTCTGCAGTTGAGAACAAAAGCTAAAGGGCGAAAATAAGGAAATAATGTGCCTTCACATCAGTGTGATCTCTCCAGATTTTAAAGACTAGAAAATAGTGACTTGACGCCTGCTGTTACTAAACAACTGTGGAATGTGTTTACGCCTATTTTTATATTTGGACCGCTGCAAGCTGCCTGCATACTGGTTAACGTTGGGGTATATATAACATCCAGAAGAAGTAAACCATCTCAATTTGTCAGAGTATTTTGCAAAAAGGAGGAGAAATAATTGTATTGCTTTTTATAAAATACCAGTGAGAACTTTTTATAATATACAAAGATAACTTTTATCTTCCTTTTTTATAAAATATCAATCAAGAACTTGTTAAAGTATCAAATATAAATTTCTATTAGAAATTCTGAAATGTTACCTCCTAAAAATTTTTCAAAGGAGAAAGAAAAATATCAAAAGTGTCTTACAAGAAATAGTATCTGTCCTAGGTTTTGCCAGGGAGATTCGAACACTGGGAAGGATAGATTGTGTCATTGTAAAAGTTTCTGCCGATACTGGCTGATTTGACAAAGCATTTCCGAGTACCTACTAAGCGCCACTGCACTTAGTAGGGTGCAATGGTGAAGACAGATACAACTTTTCCCATAAGGGGCATATGGCTGGTGTAAGGGACAGATAACAAAGAAGTGCGCAAATAAAATAAGTGTAATTTATGGGAAATGAGACAAAGGAATTTTAAAAAGCACTGAGACAGATGGTAAAAAGAAGGAGATGAACGTCATACAGAATGCCAACAAGACCCTCTGGGCTGTGAGATGAACAAACTAGAAAGTGCTTCATATTAGAAAAGGCTAAAGTGTTTCATCTCGCTCCTATTCAATAATGTATCAGAGGTCTTAGCCAGAGCAAGAAGGCAAGAAAAGGAAATAAGTCCTTCAAAATGGAAAGAAAGGAAAAATTAAAACTGATTCTATTCATAGACAAGCCGGTTATCTATATGGCAAATCCTATCTACAATGTCACTACCAGGATATGTTGAATTTAGCAAGGCCTAAAGGTACAGGGCCGTTAGATAAGCATTAGTGACATCATTCTGATATGCTCACATCACAACTTTTAAACAGAATTTTAAGGCAAGCCCATCTACAATAAGAACAGAGAACAGTCAATACTTAAGAAAAAATAAAGAGATATACAAGACTGCAATACTGAAAACTACAGAATATTACTTAATAGAAATGAAAGAAGACCTAAATAAATAAAAAGATATACTCAGTTTATTGACTGGAGGGCTCAGTATGGCTCAGTTTTGATCTTTAGATTCAATACACTGCCAATCATAATCCCTGGAGGCTTTTTAAAGAAACTGACAGGCTTTCATTTTAGAATGTCTATGGAAATGCAAGAAACCTAGAATCCCCAAAACATGTTGAAAAAAAAGAAAAATTCCAAGGACTTACACTCATTACACAGTAAGACTAAATCAGTGGAGCAGAACAGAAGATCCAGAAATATTCCCTCACTTAGATGGTCAACCTATTTTCAACAAAGGCACTAAAGCCTTTATTGGGAAAAGGTCTTTCCAACAAGTGGTATTGGAAAAACATCCAAATGGGGAGAGGAAAAAAAAAAGAGGAACTCTTGCCTCACGCCTTATAAATAATTAAATTAAGATTGATCACGGGGTGCCTGGGCATCTGACTTCGGCTCAGGTCACGATCTCACAGTTTGTGGGTTCGAGCCCCGTGTCGGGCTCTGTGCTGACAGCTCAGAGCCTGGAGCCTGCTTCGGTTTCTGTGTCTCCCTCTCTCTCTGCACCTCCCCTACTCATGCTGTCTCTCTCTCTGTCTCTCAAAAATGATTAAATGTTAAAAAAAAAAAAAAAGATTAATCAGAGAATTAAATGTAAAAATAAAATTATAAAACTTCTAGAAAATGTATGGAATATCTTCACAGAAAATATTTATCAGAAGATTTCTGAGGCAGAACATAGGACAAAAACAATAAATTAGACTTTATTCAAAGTTTCGCACTACGTTCATCAAAAGACAATTAAGAAAAGAGACCAGCCACAGACTGGGGATAAAATATTACATAAACTTAAATCTAAAAACGGCCTTGTATCCAATTTATATGTACTATTTTTTTAATGTTTATTTTTGTGAGAGAAAGCGAGTGAGTGCACGAGCCAGGGAGGAGCAGAGAGAGGGAGACACAGAATCCGAAGCAGGCTCCAGGATCCGAGCTGTCAGCACAGAGCCCAACGCAGGGCTCGAACCCACAAACTGTGAGATCACGACCTGAGCTGAAGTCAGACGCCCAACCAACTGAGCCACCCAGGTGCCCACAGGTTCACTTTTTTAAAAAGCCTCTTACGCATCAATTTTTAAAGGAAAACCCATAAAAGAGTGCACGTGAATTTGAACACTCACAACGGAAGAGATACAAACGACTGATAAGCACATGAAATGGGCGCCACATCGCTGACCTCCATGCCAGTGGAAGTTAAGTCATTTTAAGAAACCGCACACGACTACCGGCATGGCAGAGCTGACAAGACTGACACACTGTTCACTGGCAACCAGAACTCTCATTCGCTGAGGACCATACACGATACTTTGGACTCCTCGTGCCTCTGAATCCACAGGCCAAGGAGAGAGTCACTGTGTTGGCCGGGGTGACTGGTGCTGACCAGCCCAAGGGTACGCTGGGCTGCCCCTCCACAGTGGAGGGAAGGAAGAGCATGTCTGGAAAGCAGGAGACCCCCTCTCTTCGTACGGCCCTGCCCTGTTGGGAACGTTAGTGGAAAACAAGAACCCAGTTCAGGCAGGAGTGCTAGTGGCCCCGACCCTTCAACCATGACTGGCGGAGGAGCCTGCAGAAGGTCAAGGGAACACAGAATGGGCAGTGGGAGGAGGTAGTTACGAATGCCAGCCTCAGTATGGGACCAGTTACAGAAACAAAGACTATAATTATCACGAGTAAGTCCTCTTGAGTGTGTGTGTGTGTGTGTGTGTGTGTGTGTGTGTGTTAAACGAGCATCTTTGTTTTCTTCCCCTGTTATTCTCTTATTCAGTAATATAAGATGTACCGACTTTATATCCACAGCACTTAAGTGTTGTTAACTTTACATCGTGGTATTTAAGATACAGGGTATCAGGGGGAACATCACTCATCATTTTGTATCGTCTTCTGGGGTAGGGTTAGTGCATTTTGGATACGTGCAGGACAGCCGTGTCATGGTGGTGGGAGTATGACCTCGTGACCATCTCTACCTGAGAACTAAAACGGTCTACGGAGATGCACATGGTGCCAAGCTGATGAGGGATGGACTCGTAATGGCAACTCTCGTGCCAACTTAAGAGGATATTTGGGGCTAAAATTGGCATTAAAATTGGTGAGCAGTGAGTAAGCAGACTGCTCTCCATAATGCGGGCGGGCATCATTCAGTGGGTTGAGTCCTGACCAGAAGAAAAGAAAGACCAGTCTCCCGTGAGCGAGAAGAAATTCAGCCAGCACCCAGCCTTCGGACTTCATTTGCGTGTCAGCTCTCGGGGGCTCTCGAGCCTGTCAGCCCACTCGGCCGATTTGGAGCTGCCAGTCTCCATAACACAGGAGCCGATTCCTTATCATTAATTTCCCTCTCCGTGTCTGTCTGTCTCTCTCTATATATACATACATATACACACACGTGTACACACACATACACACATACCCTACTGGTTCTGTTTCTCTGGAGAACGCCTGACTGATACATATTTTGAGCAGAATGCATATTCACTTAGGAAAGCAGTCTGAAAGTCTCATACGAACTCAAGCACACACTTAACACACAACTCAGCAACCAGTAGGTATTTACACAGTGATAACATACGGCTCCAAAAAGACATACATGAATCCTCATGGTGGGTGTACTCACAATTTGTCTGAAATAAACCAAAGTCCATCCACGGAGGAATGAATTGGTATTTTCACTCACTGGAATGCTAGTTAGCAATAAAACAAGACACTAATGCATCCAGCAACATAAGAACATGTCATTTTGCTTGTCCAAAGATGCAGAAATAAAGGAGTGGATACTATAGAATTCTCTATATACGAAGTTCTAGAACAGGCAAAACGAATCTGTAGTTTAAATAAAATGAGAAAAGGGGACATGAAATTGACCGGGAAGGGCATGAGGGAACTTCCTGGGGACGGAAACGTTCTGTGGTTTGATAGAGGTGTGGGTTATGCGAGTTCACGCATGTATCAGAATGAAACTGCTCGGTACTGCACGTAAATTTACTTTAAACAAATATTAACTCTAACTAGCAGGTTTGCTTTCCACAGTAGCATGAGTTGGCAGTTCTAAAACTACTCACGGTGTGTTCTAGGCTTATACAAATGAGTAAATGCACTGAGGGTAACAGGAGCCTTCTTGGAAAAGAGGTAGAACAGAGAAAGAGAACAGAATGTATACTATAGTAATCGACTGGAATGGGTATGTATTTGAGATCCACTTAAAAAAAATTTTTTTAATGTTTATTCATTTTGGGGGGTTGGGGGAGACACAGTGTGAGTGGGGTAGGGGCAGAGAGAGAGGGAGACAAGAATCTGAAGCAGGCACCAGGCTCCGAGCTGTCAGCACAGAGTCCAATGTGGGGCTCAAGCAAATGAACTGTGAGATCATGACCTGAGCTGAAGTCAGGCACTTAACCGACTGAGCCTCCCAGGTGCCCTTGAGCTCACTTTTTTTTTAATCAGCTAGACACACAGATAGACACAAACAGACACACATACTCTTTGTTCTTTTGCAAGCCCTAGCAGCAATGACCAGCTCTAGCGTACAAGTTTGGGGGCTCTAAACACCATGCTCTATGGAAAGGAACTACGAACCCTTGAAGGAAAGCTTGGTTGATTCTAGGGCAGGGCAGTGAGTGCCAGGTTGAGCTCTAGACCTCTCACCATCCCAAACAGTAAGGCAGTAGTCAGGACGATGAAGACATAGCAAAAGGACACAGGAACCAGCTTGACACGACTCCCACCAGCCAAAACTAGGGCACCTAGGACATCAAACTAAATAACACTGTAATGGATTATAACCACTGGATAAACTAAGGATCCATGAATCCACACTGATAGATGGATTGGGGGGTGGCAGACAGGCAGGGAGGGAGGAGAAAGGGAGGGAGGAAGGAAAAGAAAAGAAAAAAGAAAAATGGAAAGGAAAGGAAAGGGAAAAGAAAAGAAAGAAAGAAGGAGGAAGTAGAGAAGGAAAGAAAGACAGAGGGAAGGAGGCAATGAGGAAGGGAGAAAGGGAGGGAAAGGCAGGGAAAGAAGAATGAGGGCAAGGTAAGAAGGAGGGAAGACAGAAGGAAAGCTCTTCCTCAGAGACAAATGCCAACTAACTGAAGAAATAATGGAGTATAGAAGTCCATGGGTGCTGAAACAGAGGGTATTTACATAGTCTCAAAAGCAATTTCCCATAAATTGCTAATTACTTACAAAGGAAAACACCCCCACTTTGAGCCAGGGATAAAAATTAGCATCACCAGCACTGGAACCAAGCAGCATCGCAATGGGCTGGGAACAGCCCATCTAGAGTTTGCGGTCTTTCAGACAAAATGCACACTCCGAACCTAACTGCTCAGAGAGAGTAGACAACCCAAAAGAAAGGGACATTTCACAAAATTGGCCTGTGCCCCTCAAATGCACTGAAGTCCAGAAACCCAAAGAAGGCTAAGGGACTTGGCTGGATTCAAGGGAAGACGTGGTGGCAAAGAAAAGCAAGCCTGACCCCCGACTGGGTCCCAGGGTAGGGAAGGTCACAGCCAAGATGGGCAGTCTGGGAACAACTGACAGAATCTGGATATAGTCTGTGGATCAGACGACAGTACTGCCTTAGGGTCATGTTTCCTGATTTTGAACGTTGTAGTGTCATTATCTAAGGGTATGACCTTGTCCCTGACACACACGAACTGAAATAGATGATGCTCCAGAGGCATGAGGTCTCCAAAGTGCTCCCATGTGGTTCAGAAACAAACCACCGTGAAAGACAGGACGGGAAAGCAAAGGCGGCAGGTGTGGACGACGGCGCCGCTAGCTGAAGGGAGCCGAAGAGCTCCACGAACCTGTTCTTAGGACTTTTCCCTAAGTTCGAAATTAGAGCAAAGTATAATGCTTCCATGTATGCAGAAACAGAAAGCTACAAGAGAAAAGGCAAAGTCATAAAAAAGAACATGACTGAGGGGCGCGTGGGGGGCTCAGTCGGCTAAGCCTCTGACTCTTGATGTTGGCTCAGGCCATCATCTCACGACCTGCGAGACGGAGTTCAAGCCCCACATCGGGCTCCGTGCTGACGGTGCAGGGCCTGCGTGGGCTTCTCTCTCTCCCTCCTCCTCTGCCTCTCTGCCCCTCCCCTACTTGTGTGCATGCATGCACGCGCTCTCTCTCTCGCCCTCTCTCCAAAGGAAAAAAAAGAACATGACTGGAATTCTATATATTCATTGGAAAAGGAAAGGAAGTTGTGCTAAAGAAAAAGAACTGAAAATTGGCTTTTAACAATTGAAATTTTTCTGTGAATTTTTAGAATAGAAATTATTGCTATAACCCTAGCTTTTCAAATATTTATTACCTTTATAATTATTAATTTCCTGTCCACCTAAAAGCTAGAGTTCTTTGAATAAACACAACATAATAGGAAAGCTAATATAATTTAAATAGAGCCATGCTTATAAGCTCCACTATAATTAAACTTAATTCTAAGAGAGAGGGGAGAAAGTGATTTAATGTAGAGAATTAGAGCTACATGTTCCAAGAATTCTCGAACATATTTTTTCTAACAATGTGAAGATTATCATTTTGTGCACTGCATTCCTGTGTGGCCTTCAGAATAAACCACGCTGTGCAGCCATGCCAAATCCCGCTTGTTTCTAGAAATGTTCTTCAACTCCTTCAAGCACCTCAAAAATATTCCTCACAACTTGTCATCCACTATCACAGCACCCACCAGAGACAGTTCCATCAACCACACTAGACTGTCCCTAAACCGGGAGTAGAAGTGTTACATGACAGACCTCATAGCTTAACTTTCCATGTAAACAAATTAACAAAACAGGTGTTGGGTCTCTAATATTAGCACATTTTTTTTTTCAATTTTAAAGGGAAAGGTCTTGGGGGCGCCTGGCTGGCTCATTCGGTCAGGCATCTGACTCTTGATTTTGGCTCTGGTCATGATCTTGCAATTCGTCAGAGCCCTACATTGGGCTCTGTGCTGACAGTGTGGAGTCTGCTTGAGATCCTCTCTCCCTCTCTCTCTCTGCCCTCCCCCACTTTTTCGTTCTCTCTCTCTCTTTCTCTCTCAAAGTAAATAAATAAACAAAAAAATAAAATAAAAGTGGGGGTGCCTGGGTGGTTCAGTTGGTTAAGCACCCAACTTCACCTCAGGTCAGGAGTTTACAGTTGGTGGGTCCAAGCCCTGCGCTGGGCTCTGTGCTGACAGCATAGAGTCTGGAGCCTGCTTCGGATTGTGTGTCTCCCTCTCTCTCTGCCCATCCCTCACTAGCACTCTCTGTCTCCCTCTCTCTCTCTCTCAAAAAGAAATAAACATTAAATAAATAAATAAATAAATAAATAAAAGGAAAAGGTCTTGGATTATCTAATCTCCATATTTCTTCAATTCTAAGATTCTATTACTCTAAACAAAATAAAACTAATCAAATCATAGAGGCATGGAATGAACAGCGAAGAACACATAAATGTTAACTAACGGTCATGAGGTCAAAGAGAAGAAAATCAGACACAGCACGCTGGCGACTTGGAAAAGCCCACGAAGGCGCCCAGACAGGAAGAGAGGTGAGCGCCATGATGGTCCGGAATCAAAATAAAATCAACCAAAGACAGCGAACACGTACCAGGGTTCTGCTGTGCAAAGTAACAAGAATCCCTTACCAATCAAATAGGCTTTTAATGAGTAAAGTGTGACGTTTCATACATTAGTGAAGAGGCATTCAAATAGAACATAAAGAATAAACTATTTAAAAGATTGCCTTGAAATATTAGAATTCATCTTTTGCTTTTTACCAAGAGATAATGGAACCAAGAGATCCTTAAATTTTAATTTGAAATTTCATCTAATTAGATTTATTCATAAATTTGCTGCACACCCACTGTTGGTAGAATATTTCTATATACTAGTAATAAATAGTGGGAAACTTATATTTAAGCACAGTGCCATTTGTAATAACACTAAAAATAGAATGCCTGAGAATAAATCTAAGCAAATGTATACCTGATTTGTATGCTGAAAATTATAAAGTACTAATGACCAAAACCAAAGCAGATCCAAATAAATGAGAAGAGATACCATGTTCATAGATCAGAGGACTCAATATTGTTGGAATGTCAATTTTCCCCAAATCAATCTATATATTTAACAAAATACCAGTCAAAAACTCAGTCAGAATTTTTGTAGAAATCAATAACTGGTTTAAAATTTTGGAGCACCTGGGTGGCTCAGACGGTTGGGCATCCATCTCTTGATTTCAGCTCAGTTCATGATCCCAGGGTCGTGGAATTGAAACCCATGTCAAGCTCTGTGCTGAACACAAAAAATGCTTAAGATTCTCTCTCTCCCTCACCCTCTCCCCCCTTCTCTCCCCGTCTGCCCCCTCCCCTGCTCGTGTGTCCTCGCACTCTAAGCAAATAAACAGATTTTTGCCATTCAACCCAACAATCCCCTCCTAGGTGTTTACCCAAGAGGAATGAAAGACGAATGTTCTTATATTCAGAAAAATACCTACCACAGATATTTATGGTAGCCTTATATACCAACACGCCCAGACTGGAGATAACCCCAGGTTCTTCAACTGGCAAGTGGCCTGTAATGTGTCCATAAGATGGGACCCTGTCCAACGATACAGAAGAATCGGCTACCGAGACTGCACCGTGAGTGAAGCTCAGACGCTTTGCTCAACATGAAAGAATCAGACTCACGGCTACATAGTCAGTGACTGCGCTTACGCCATTCTGGAAAAGGAGTAAACGTAGGAACAAAAACCAGATCAGTGGTTGGCAGGGGGTGGGGAGTGGGATGGGGGCTGACCAGGAGGGACACGGGAAAATCCGGGGAGGTGATGAATTGCTTCAAGTCTTGATTTTGGTAGTAGTTATACAACTTGATACATCTGTCAAAACTCAGAGAACTGTATACTCTAAATGGTAATTTTTGCTTCACCTCAATAAAGCTGACCTTCTCCCCTGCCAGAAAAAGTCATGTGAAAGAAGAAAGAAAAATAAAATTGAGTACCTACAACAGACCAGGAACAAGGCTCCAGAGATGTTCCTGAACAGTGGCTATAAGTGGGCCACAAAATGGGATCTAAAATTCCGAGAAGCCAATGCCTGGTCACTTATACGGTCATCGAAGTCTACCGAATGTTCTTCATAAAGCACACATTTGTACGACAGATAAAATCATTCAAGCCCGGAGACATGGGAGCAAAGAAAGAAATTATAAATGTTTTTGATAACACAGAGGTCGGCAACAACTACCCTCACATATCCAGGATATACAATATTCTTGTAAAAATGAAATCGTAAATGATAAATAGATAAGCAAACTCATAAGAAAAAAGAAGCATACAGACGGCGAAAACTCTCAAAGCGTGTTGCCTCCCTCCCGGCTGACTATTATTACTAACCTAAATTCCCAATAAGAATTCTTCCTTTCATTTCTTCCAAGTTCAACAGGAATAAATAAATATTAAGTGAAATACATTTGTAGCCAATTATATTTATATCGATTTCATCTAAACCTGAAATATATTGATTTTTATTTGACGCTACCAAATGAGGACTTCCGCTTCTTGATTTAAAACTTGACAGGAGAAAATTATAAATGAAATCTAAGTTAGAATACTGTCAAATCCAAATTATCCATCCTACCCCTGATTTAAACTCCACACATCCATATTCAATAAAATACTCTTAGATTAATTAATGGGTTCATGTTTTTTGATAAGGGGGGAGACGAGGGGCCCTGAATATTGAGAATCCAGTAGACAAAAAGCACAAATGGTAATGAACATGGCCAGAAAAAAATTCATGGAATGTTCCCAGCAATTAGCTCTCAACTCAAAAGGGAACAAAGGAAGTCAGATGGAGAAGAAAATGTGGAAATACAGTGGCAAGAAAACTCCATGTAGAGTCTTCTAACAGCTGCCTTACGTGCAGCCTTTTAAAAACATTCTATCACAAAATGAGAGAAAAGAAAGGTCACCACGCTAATACTCTTTCTTGACTGTAGTCAGTGTTTTCATCTGTCACAGTTCTGTGCACATCCAACAGTAACCAACCTGACAATTAAAAGTGAGATTCAAAATAACTTAAGATGAAACAGAAAGATTATTCTAGTCAGCCACCCGATACTTGTTTCCCAGAGACCTCTGCAGGAGCACCTGTTAAAACTGGCTTATGCAAGCGGGAGCGTGCGCGTGCGCACCACAGAGGAAGCCGTGGCCGGGACACAACGGGTGGGCGTGTGTGGGGCGCGCGTAGTCCCGCACCTGACGAGTCTGAGGAAACAAGCAACAGTCAACCAATCGATACATGTGTGTTTACTTTGTCATCACTCCTGAGGCTACCCACCTAGGATCTGAGCGCTCTTCTAGTGAACAGAAATATAAACATCTCATCTAAAACAAAAGAGAACCGACTGTGAAGTATTTGTGGCACCCTGAGTGTGAAATGAAGGGCTTCTCAAAACAACCGCAGTCTCACTGGAGGTATGGACAGACTTACTGCACTACATTAGCCGATGCCCAGTGGGCTCTGTAGGGGAGAGAGGCACCCCTCCCTTAGGCGCCCCACTGCCACCTCGCCTGGCTCGCCGCCGAGTCTCCAGGCCCCGTCCAGGCCCTCCCGATGCTGCTGTCCTGGATCTGCTCCCGCAGCCTCCCTGCTGTTGAACTTCTCGGAGGGGCCGCACAGAATGCTGGGCCTCCTCCAGAGCACGCGCTGGCCCACCACTGCCCCGAAGCGCAGTGTGCACCCCGCCCGCCACACCCAGGCAAGCCCCGCAGGCTCGGCATGCTTTCAGATGCACTGGATCCCGAGTGAGGCCGGCCCCTCTCCTCCCAGGGCCCGCCTCAGGCGAGGGAGGGGCCACTCCAAGCTGGGGAACGTCCCTCTCTGCTCTCCGGGTCCTGGGTTCTGAGCACTTTCCAGGCACGATCCCAGGACGCTGCAGCTATCCATTTTTATTTTACGAATAGATAAAACAGTTCAGAGTGTGAGAAATACACTGAGAGGCACGAAGTGAAAAGTTCCCGTCCGGCCCTGTGCCTCACCTTCCTAGCCCTGCGCCTTCCCCATCACCCGCCAGGAGCCGCTGCCATCGATCGGTGTCCTGGCGTCTCTTCCTGGCGTGTGTCACTTCTGGGCCAGGGCTGTTAAGAAATTGGTGTGATTTCCTGACCCTCTGTCACCCAGCTCCGTGCAAAGGGCTGCCAGTCCTAAGGGACCTCAATGCCACATCATAGGACAAACTTAGCACATGGAGCAAAGCCTCCTGCTAACCTCAAACCCCTGCCCTGCACTGTTACCAGTAAGAAACCTTTTATTTTTTTTAAGTTATTTAATTATTTATTTCTTTATTTTGAGAGAGACAGAGACAGCGTGAACAAGGGAGGGGGAGAGGGAGAGGGAGAGAAGGAGAGAATCTCTCGCAGGCTCCACACTGCCAGCACAGAGCCCAACGCGGGACTCAAACTCATGAAACTCTGAGATCATGACCTGAGCTGAAACTGACAGTTCAACGCCTATTCAACTGAACCACCCAGCTGCACCAAACTTCTTACTTTTTAAAGATTTTATTTATTTATTTTGAGAGAGAAACAAAGAGAGGGAGGGAGGGAGGGTCAGAGAAAGAGAGAGAATCCCAAGCAGGCTCAGTGCTATCAGCACAAAGCCCAACACGGGGCTCGAACCCACGGCTGTGAGACCATGACCTGAGCCGAAGTCGGACGCTCCACCGACTGAGCCACCCATGCGACCCAAGAAAGACATCTATGTGTACAGCCCATGACATTTTGATCTGTTACCTTCTAACACAACATAAAGGCACAAAACGAACTCCTGTTTCCCACCACACTCCACGCACTGCCCACGTCAGCCAGTTTCCACAACACTCTCCCTTGGACATCTTGCTACCCTGGTCTTGACGAGCCCTGGGTCCCTCCTCACAGCTGCACGGCACTCCATCCGTCCCACGGAAGGCCACAGTCCGTATCCCGTGTTCCCTCACGACGAACGTTCGGGGTGTGGCAAAAACCCTGGTGCTAAACAGCTCTCCCCATACGTCGTTAACCGTGTATTCAAGCGCATCTGTGGGACACATTCCTTAGCGTGAGACTCCTGAGCAAAGGGCTTATCGGCGTTCTGTCACTTTCTCAGACCTGGGGACTCGGCCCGTGGGAGCGGCACCTGCCTGTCCTGCTCCAGCGCCCACCCCGAAACCCGCAGCCAAACTAGACCAGGGCCCCTAAACCTCGGCTCGTGCACCAATTTGAAAGATAAAACCAAGATTTCCGAATCGCCGTACTTTACAATTTCTCTGATTTTTTCATAAAGTTGAAAATCTTTTCGTCCAGTTATGTTCCTCTTATTTCTCTTTTGCAATGACCTGTCTTTCCACAACCTTCGCCCAGTCTCACCCTGGGTCACGGGTCTTGTGCTCACAGTGTGTCGGGCCTTTCTGAACGGGGGCTCGCCAGTCACTACCGCTGTGCGAGGAGCCCTGCTGGCTCTCGGGTCCCTGGCCCCGGCAGGTCCGTCGTCACACCCGGGAGCTAATGGACACACCTCTGGCGTTTCCCCGTGAACAGGGACTCTGGCCTTCGGAACAGGCAGCTGGCACCATGTCGGCGAAGGACATGCCTCTTCCTGTGTCAGCACGTGGTGGTCGTCTACCCGAGGGCCCCGCGAGGCAATCGGCCTGCCCTCTGGATTCGTCTCTCTAATCCCAGCACGACGTCCGGGGATTAATCGGCTCAATAAACCTTTCATAAACTGCCTAAGGGGAAAGGGGAGTGCGCCCTGCCCACAGTTCCACCTGCTTTCAGGAGGAAGTGAAGCACAAGCCACGGTGGAGAGATGAACAGGCCAGAGGGGGGCGGCAGGAGAGCGGCCGGGGGCTCCGAGCCGGAGTTTCCGGGGCCAGAAGGAAAGCGTGGGCGGGGCAAGTTCCTTCTGGAAGGCGGTGGAAGGGATGTCCGCCGCCGCCGCCACGGAGGCTAGAGTGTGCCAGGGCGGGGGGGCGCTTCAGCCAGCAGGCCCAGGGCCCGCTGACGGGGATTGGCCATCGGGCCAGTGTCTGCTGAAGGCTTCGAGATGCCCACATGCCTGCTGGGGGCCGGTTTTCCCTGGAAGTGGGCAGCTGGTTTATACAAAACCACAACTCAGCTCGCAAATCCGGGCCTGAGGATTTTAGACCCAGGGCTCTGTCCTCAACACGGCAGATCCGGGGCAATGTGACTTCTTACCCTGCCCCTTCCTCAAGGCCCTCCACGATGTGACACTCGTGTGTCACCATGCTGTCCCAGAAGGACGTCGTGTCCTTGTCCTACTCCCTAAGCCGACCTCAAATAGACACTTGGTGCTGGCCCCTGTGCCCTGCTGGCGGCTGCCTACCTCCACCCCTGGGTATGCGTATGAGGACATGTTCTCAAAAGGCTTCAAGACTCAAAAGAACAGAAGTGTGACCATGAGGGCAGGTGGCCGGGCTGGCGCTGCCGCTGTGCCGGGTCCAGAAGGCCCATGGCCCGCCGGGGCGCGACCCCAGGCATCGGCGGCAGGAGCCGTCCTTCAGGTTTAAGGTGAGACTCAGCGAACATGAAATGACTACTCAGTACAGCAGGAAGACGGTTTCTCTGACGACTTTGCCCAATTTCACTTTAACTGACTGCCAGCTGACATTAAATGACATAGGTGTTTCATAAAGCTATCGACGAAGTTTAATCTGTGAAGGCAGTTACAGGCAGGCCCCACGCCACCTCCCGGAAGCAGGGATGCGGCCATGGGGGCAACGCTGGCTTCACCAGTGCGTGCTCCTCCCGCCCTCCGTGCAGGGGGCAGAGGGGACAGCCACACAGCGGCGGCCCCGGGACCGGTTTGCTCCCAACAGCGGCCCGCCTGAGCCCTCCACTTCTGGGGGAGCTGGTGCACAGACGCCGGGGGGCTGCGGTGGAGAGGACGAGGGGACACAGGGTGCGTCATCGGCAGGCCGTTCCTTCCCCCCAGAACACCGGCACCACACCGAGCGGCAACCACATAACATACAAACCTGGTCTTTACACGAAACGCTGCGAGGAAGAGTCTTCTAGAAATGGCAGCTGAAACGAGTTTGTGCTGAAACAGAGTCAACCAAAGGGGAAAAAAAAAGCCAGGGCCCCAGCTGTGTAAAATACTGAACTAGATGCCGAGAGTCACAAGAAGGAACAGCGTCAGAGAGTACCTTTGGTCCTGAGGAATTTAAACTCCAGTTAGGGAACCAGCAGAAAAGAGGAACCTCGGATGCCTACATTTTCCACAGTAAGTGCCAAAAACGTGCCACACACAGAAAGTGCCGCCAGAGCGTCAGCAAACGGACCGTCTGCAGTCAGCAGTCGGGGGGGAGGGGGGTTACGCTCATCCTCCCATGGCTGGACCTGGGCCAACAGGACAGAAGCACAGACCAGACGGAGGCATTCCACAGCGGGTGACAGAATGCGGAGGAAGGTGCACGGGGACGGTGCCTAACACTGGTCACGGAAAGTGGCACCAGAGGAAACGGACGAAGGGAAAAGAGGGAGCCGGCTCATGGGACGTGAATGACAGCAGCAGAACTTCCTCCGACAGGGGGCGAGGGCGGGTCCAGAACACGGACAGGACGGGAAGAAGTGGTGTTTCCAAAATACCTCCAAACAGTGAGAAAGAGGCTGCAGAGTGAACGTAGGATAGGATAGCCAGGGGTGCCTGGGGGCTCAGTCGCTTCAGCATCCAACCCTTGATTTCAGCTCAGGTCACGATCTCATGGTTTGTGGGATCAAGCCCCGCGTCAGGCTCTGTGCTGACAGCATAGAGCCTGCTTGGGACTCTCTCTCCCCCTCTCTCTGCCCCTCCCCTCACTCTCTTTCAAAAATAAATAAATAAACTCTAAAAAAAATAAGAATAGCCAGTCCTGAAAAATGTGGGTCAAGGTATAATCTTAGCTATAAGCTCAGGTGGCAGTGGAGATGGGAAAGGAAGGGGGCATGTGGGACATGGGCAGAGAGGTGCTGAGCTGGTGTCACAACTGGGGACCCTGAGTGGCTGGAGACCAGCAGAGGTGCTGTCACCATCAATACAAAGGGAAAACAGGGGTCAGTCTGGTGTGCAAGAGGGGACAGTGAGGGAGTTCCTGGACCAGTGTTCCCATGGGACGTTAGTCACACTGCTTGTCCTGGCAACAAGGAGCCACTCCATGTAGAAACCAACCACTTCATGCACAGTCACACTGGTCGTGTTTCCCCTGAATTCTACTGCTGCCTCATGGGATGTGTCCCCTATGTCGTCAGGAAAGACCTCTTAATTAGACCGCCCAGCACAGCACAGCGATTGACAGCTTGAGCTAGGGAGGGGCAGAGGCCAACCCTGAGAGGTCAAGTCCAGCTCAGCCAGCCTTTGTTTGCAAGATGCGTGGCGAGACTCACTTCACCTCTGATATCTTCTCACCTGTACAGTGAGGCCAACGACCTCCTCCCCAGCACGTTACTTTGAAGACTGATGTCTCTACGCAGAGCACTGAGCACCGAAGGGCTGGACAGCGGCGGTCGCACCACCCTGAAGCATGGATACAGACTTTTTCCGGGCTTCTGCCTCTCCTGCACTTGCTGAAGAACCATCACCACCTTTGTGTCGCTCTGCAGTTACAGCAATGGTGTTACTCGCCCAGGGTCTTACAGTCGCTCCAGTTTCATAGACTGAGCCCACTTTCCCACCAAGAGCCAGATATTTTAGTTCAAAAATAAAATTGCACTGCAGGGCATAACGCAGTAACAAGGGTGGACTTAACCTCCCACCACATGGAAAATGGGACAGGATGTATGGAGCCACTGTTTTCAGGCCGAAAAGGGGCCACGGTCTGCAGGGGAATAAACAGGGGCGCCCCAGGACAGGACAGCCCTCGTACTGGGGGCACTCTCTGAACCCTGGCGTAGGGAGTGCCACCCAAGCAGACCAGGGTGGTCCTCCTGAGGCGAGGACACCAGAAGTTCAGGGAATCCGAGGTGCCTTGGATTTAAAACAATGAAAGGAAAAGGAATAGCTAATAGGCCAGGAGTGGCAACATAATGCACTAGAGTGTCCTCAGTCCGAAAGAAGAAAGCAGAAGAACAAATAGGAAGAGGGGAGGCTTAAACCCAGCTATACTGGTAATTATTTTCCTGTAAATGCTCTAAATATCCTGATTAAAAGGTGGAGATTAGAGACCAGCCCTACCGCACACACGAACACCAAGAAAGGAGGCGTGGCCATGTCAACAGCAGGGAGTGCGGACATCAGAACTGTCTATCAGGAGGATGAGGGAGGACCGCTCACAAAGGAGGGACATTCAGTAACCGGCATTAACAATGCTGTGCATACGCACCTCTCAAGGGGGAGCGGGTCCAGCAACTCCCCTCCAGCCACTTACCCAAAAGGAAGGACACTATCTGTGCAGCAAGATGTGTTCACAACAAGGGGCGCCCGGGTGGCGCAGTCATTTTAAGAGTCCGACTCTTGGCTCAGGTCAGGATCTCACAGTTCGAGAGTTCAAGCCCCGTGCTGGGCTTTGTGCTGACAGCACGGAGCCTGCTTGGGATTCTGTCTCTCCTTCTCTCTGCCCCTTCCCTGCTTATGCATGCTCTCTCTCACTCTCCCTCTCTCAAAATAAATAAATAAACTTTAAAAAATTTTTTAAAAGATGCTTTCACAACAAGGATAAAATGGGTAAAAATGTCAATACCAGTTTCACTCATAATTGCCCCAAACTGGAAGCAATCCCAATGTCCGTGAACACCGAATTAAGTCCACACAACAGAATACTATTCAGCAAGAAAAGAAACCAAGCCCAGGACAAGCCATGATACGGATGGCTCTCAAGGAAGGACACTGTGCTGGGGCCACGGAGCCAGACACCAAACAGTGCACGTTGTTGGCCTCTGTTTAAATGTACTTCCAGAAAAGACAAATGTAACCCATTGTGACTGACAGCAGATCAGTGGTGGGCTGGGGCAGGGCTGGGGAGGGGTGGGGGCACCTGAATACAATGGGCAAGTACCTTCTCTTCAAAATGACCGAGGGGATGGGTGGCTCAGTCCCTTAAGCAGCTGACTCTTGATTTCAGCTCAGGTCACGGTCTCACTGTTCATGAGTTTGAGCCCTGCACTGGCTCTGTGCTCTGCTTCAGATCCTCTGTCTCCCTCTTTCTTTCCTCCCACAATCATGTTTTCTCTCTCTCTCAAAAATAAATAAATGTTAAAAAAAATTAAAAATAAAAAAATAAAGAGATAGAATTGGTCTATACGCATGGACTATGGAACTAGTCACATGGGTGTGCACTTTTGTCAAAAGTCATACATAAAAAAAGAAGGGGGGGAGCGCCTAGGTGGCTCAGTCGGTTAAGCATCCGATTTCACCTCAGGTCATGATCTCACAGTTTGTGGGTTCAAGCCCCGTGTTGGGTTCTGTGCTGACAACTCAGAGCCTGGAGCTGCTTCAGATTCTGTGCCTCCCTCTCTCTCTGTCCCTCCCCTGCTCGAGCTCTGTCTCTCTCCTCTCTCAAAAATAAATAAACATTAAAAAAACAAAAGGTCAAACTCAATGCTTAAAATGGATGCATTTTACTGTATGCATATCCTTCTCTAAAAAAAATTTTTTTAAAAAAGAACACATGCATACAGTACAGTTAGCACTAAACCAAGAGAAAACATCAGTGACAACTAGACCCTTACAGACGTGGTATGTCGTGAGGAGGAAGTCAGGTATATTTTGAAAATCACAAATGAGAAGACAAAACGAGGGAAGAAGAAGGGCCCCAAGGTCCCCAGGAAGGCTGCTCTGTCCCGGGGTCTTCTCCACCCCCCATTCCGAGCCCACTGGCTGAGAGTAGGAGACACAAAACAAAACAGGTTCCAATTGTCCTAAATAATCACAAGTTGTACGGCAGGCATGTGGGTTCCTGAGGCCAAACTCCAAAGGCCCAAGATGATGGTTTTTACAGTTATACTTTCCTCCACACTCAAAGCAATGAAAATTTCCACTGGGGGGAAAAAAAAAAACAATCTCTGTGGAGAATAAGTGTATCTTCCAAGGTAAGAACATTGGCTTCTTGAGAAAGTAGCCCTATTTTCTTTGTGCTCCACTGTTAAAAATAGTCTTTTTGAGAGACTAGCAAAAGTGGGCCTGCCCCACCTTGGCTGGGATTTTTTTCTCTTCTGAGGCAGACCTGAAGAATGTTCTCTGATCCTCGGCAAAACAGAAAGTGATCGGAGTTGGAAAGAGCTCCAGGCTTTTACGGATGATCTCGAAGCATCAAGAAGACTGCAGAGGCCGTGTGACAACAGTCTTCAGCAAGCGACCCTGTGCAGATCAAGTTCCCTAACTCCTAAGGGGCAGGAGCCCTGTGACCCTGGCCTCCTAGCTGAGCCCTTTTCTTTACCTCCTGGCCCTACCTGAACCCGCCGACACTGTGTCCCCGGCAAGCGCCTCCCCCTCCCACCTGCTTCTGCATGGCACCTCGATTCCTTACAAATCCAGCCATCGAGGCTGTAACTCAGTGGCTTCCCTCCCCGTCTCCAATGCTACCCTACTCACTCACCCGCAGGCCAGAATCACCTCCTGCCTCCACCCTGACCCCCCAGTGCCCCAGGCCCATTTCCGTGGCAGCTGATCCCTGGGGGAAGCCTGAGACAGTGTCAGCCCACCAGTCCACCTCTCTGCCTCCCACACCTGCACTCCCCTCCCCACCGCGGCCGCAGCCCCTGGCCGCCGTGCTGTCCGCCCACCACCACAGCTCCTGAGTGAGGGCGTCTGCTGAACCCCCAGCCGGACCTGCTCTCCCCAGATAAATGCACAGGGGCTCGGCTCCCTCACTCCCCTCAGGGATTTGTCCCCCGACCCCTTAAGAGCAGTGCCTTCTCGAAACACTCGGTTAGAATCCCATGATGTGTACCAGCACGGGGACAGCATGGGGACAGTGTGTGGCTGTCAGTCCGTCTCCCGGGGCAGAATGGTAACTCCATGAAGACACAGGCTTCAGCACTGCTCTCAGATGCTCCCCGGGGCTTACAAGAGTGTGTGGCACAAGGTAAAATTTACCGAATGAATGAGTGAGATTTTAGCAGTGGATTTCAAACAAACACTAATAACCACCTCTGCATCTTCCGGTTTTGACTTTGCCTAGAGGTAGAAAGACTGACAGAGATCAAGGATGAGGTATAAAAACCCTCGGAGAAAAAAGGATTTCCAAAACAGCTAAAACCAGGGGCCATCCGGACAGCCCACTACAGCCTGACATTTCCTAATCCATTTGGGGCTTTGAAAATCCTAAAAGGGTCCCGTCATCCCCGGAACTGCCAGTTCAGAAAGCTGATGTACTTTTCCCATGGAGGCGATGTGTCCTGGGTCCTGGGCATTCTCTAGCGGGACACAGGAAAGCCCCACATTTGCTCATATCGCCAGAGCACACGCACGTCTCCCCTAAAATATGTCAGCCCTGCCAGAGAGAAAGCTACCAAGTGGAGTCAGCTACAGAGGCCCACCGGCGCCTAGGCTTCCCTCCTGGCTAAGAGAGAGGCCTGCCCACACTCACCTTGGGATTTAAACTCAGGCCCAGAGACATCTCCAGGACACCCCCCTCACCCCCGTGAATCACGGGGCCTCCCTGGTGGTAGTAAACACACTTCATTGGCACTTTCGACATTGACACACCAGAGGTCTGTGTGTGTCCTATACGTTCTTTGGAAAGGCGAGCTGGCCGGGGGTGGGAAGCCTGATGGGGTCTTCATCTTCCCTGTGTGCCTTTTTGTTTCAAGAGATCTTTCTAGTACAGCACTGGATCAAAACATTGTTGACCGTGAATGTCTCATTTAGCAAAGTGTATATGTTTATCTGCTACTGAAACCTCTTTGTGCATTGCCCCCAAATTCTGGATGTCAGTGTCATTACAGATTAAGTAGGAATTGTGGAGTTGATATGTTATTAAAAACAAAAATAAAAAACAAAAAGACAGAGGAACTCCACCTGCATGCGAATGTCCACACTAACGTTTCCTGCGGACAGGCAGGCAGAACCTCCAGCCCTGGCTTTGCCTCCTGGGGCGTGTGCGAACTGGGTCACGGTACTTTGCCCGGCATACGAAACGCTCAGTGCGCCGGCTGGGATGCAGGGAGGCATCGCCGTCTCAAACTGAAAGAAATTCCTACAAAGCAAGCTTGGAAAAAATCAGGGAGAATTAAATAGCAGCAATTTAAGAGGTCACACACTGGGTACCTGGGTGGCTTCATCCACTGAGTGACTGACTTGGGCTCAGGTCATGATCTCGCAGTTCATAGTTCGAGCCCTGTGTTTGGCTCTGTGCTGACAGCTCAGAGCCTGAAGCCTGTTCAAATTCTGTGTCTCCCTCTCTCTCTGTCCCTTTCCTACTCATGTTCTGTCTCTTTCTCTCAAAAATAAAGAAACATAAAAAAAAAAAATGTTTAAGATCATGGATTGCTAGGCTGCAGATCAGCCATCCTACCACAGCGTTAAAGTTAGCAGATGCTAAAGTACTGTGTTATTCCAGCAAAACGTAGCTGTTCTGAATTTTTCTTGGAAGTGATCACTCTGGCTGTTCTTCAAACTGGAACGATGGCTTTAAGAAGGAAAACCAGGGGCGCCTGGGTGGCTCAGTCGATTAAGTGTCCAACTTCAGCTCAAGTCATGATCTCAAAGTCTGTGAGTTTGAGCCCCAAGTCTGGCTCTGTGCTGACAGCTCAGAGCCTGGAGCCTGCTTCAGATTCTATGTCTCCTTCTCTCTGCCCCTCCTCTGGCCACACTCTGTCTCTCTCAAAAATAAATAAATATTGGGGGAAAAAATAAAAGGAAAACCAGCCTTAATAAACTGGTTTCAAAAACAAAGTATTTTCATGCTCTTTGAAAGCTGCGTCAAATACCTCGATGTCCCAAATACTTAGAGCGGCAGAGAGTGCCCCCGCCCCCCAGGCAGGGTCCTCATGGGAGGATTCGGGTATATACCCAGCGTGTGAGGCCAGCGCAGGTGAGAAGTCAGCTGGAAAGACCGAAGGCTGGTAGGTTTTGAAGGTAACAGCCAAGATGAGAATGTGCAGAATCGGTGCCCCTAACTTTCCCTTTCAATTGAAAATCCAATTAGCTGTGCTTAGTCAAGTGTTTATCTCTGCTTTTTGAAAGTTTAAACGGATCTTTAACTCCTTCCCTAGCTAAATGTCTCTGCAGAGGCATGGATAATTGATGCAGGACTGAATGGCCCGAGGTTTTTCTTCTCCGTGGTGGGCGGCGGCTCTCCTCCAGAGAAAGATAGGAGCGATGGGAGCCTGACTCTGCGACCCTCAGTCAGGGGCTGTCGGGAGGGGGAGGGTCCTTCCAGGGGCAGAAACACACACTTCCAAACAAGGCTGGGAACACAAAGGGAAAAGAAGCTGGATCCCAGGTTCAGAGTCCCCTCATTGTAACCAAATGCAAAAGTACTCAATCTGCTATAATTCAACCCCGGCTTTCAAGTAAGGAGTTGCATAGCTACAAATTTTTTGGCAGATTTTAACCATCTATTATGTTCTGAAGCACAGAACACTTCAAGCTATACTTTTATAAATTAAAGAACTTGACTGGAAACCCTGTTCTTTGAAATTAACAAAAGAATAATGCTAAAATGTTTTATTCTGTGTTGCCTGTTTTTTTTTTAACTATTTCTGTAGTCTTATATAATATCATTTTTTAATAGATACCCATGCATATCTGTGCCCGTCTTTGTTCTTACAGAAACTGCTCCAAAGTCTATTTGAAAGGTAGTAATTTTTGTTTTTCTAATGTACATTTTCTATAATGAAACACATACTTTTGTTTCCAAAGCCCATATCAAGTCTATTTCTTATGCCTTAACCCCAGATGCCAAATACAATATATGTATTCTTGCTACACAAATGTTCTTTGAAATCATGCTAAATGTAGTTGAGGCCAACATAAGAAACATTTAAGAAATCAAAGTGAAAAGTAAAAATTGCAAAGGAAAGCGCCAGAATGGAAAGAAAGAAGTAAAGTTGTTTTTATTCAGAGACAAGATTCTCCACGGGGAAAATCCTAAGGAATTCACAAGCACGCATGTGGACACACACATGCACGTGCACACACGCGCACAAATCTCTAGAATTAATAAGCGAGTTCATCAAGATGGCAGGATCCAAGATCACCATACAAAAACCCATTCTATCTCCATGTGCTGGCAGTAAACAGCCAAAAACGAAATTAAGGAAACAGGCCCATTCAAAATAGCATCAAAAAACATGAAAACACTTGGGAATAAATGTAATGTGACGCAGGAGTCTGAAAGCCACAAAGCACCGCTGAGAAACTGGAGATGACCTAAATAAATGTGGAGACGTTTCATTTTCATGGGCCGCAGACTCCGTGTTGTTAAAATGGCCAATTCTCTCCACATTGATCTGAAAACACAATAATACAACAGAATCCCTATCAAAATTCCAGATGGATTTTTTTTTGCAGAAATTGAAAATCTGATGCTAAAATTCATATCGAAATGCAAAGGATTCAGAATAACCGAAATCAATTTTGAAAAAAAAGCAAGAAAAAAATGGGGGGATTTTTATTTCATGATTTCAAAACTTACCCCAAAGCTACAGTAATGAAGACAGTGTGGCACTGACCTAAGGCAGAGATCAATGGAACAACTGAAAGTCCAGAAAGAAATAATTCAGTTTCTGGTCAATTCATTTTCAACAAAGGTGCCAAGACAATTCAATGTAGAAAAAAAATGTTTTTTCAACAAATGTATTCGGACAATTGGATAGCCACATGCCAAAAAAAGAAAAGAAAAAATGAATTTAAACCCTTGTCTCACATTATACACAAAAACTAACTCAAAAATCAACCGGAGACCTAAACGTGAGAGCTAAAACGTAACACGTCTAGAAAACAAATAGAAGAAAATCTTCAGGGCATTCAGGTGGGCAGAAAGCTCCCAGAGATGACACAAAAGTACAGGTTTTAAAAATGTATGAATTGGGGTTCATCAAAATTAAAAACCTTCGGGGCTTCAGAAGTCACCAGGCAGAAATGAAAAGGGGAAGCTGATAACTGGGAGACAAGATTTGTAAATCATACATATCATAATGTAAAGAAAGACAACCACTTTCCTAAGTGGACAGAAGGATTTCAATGGGCTCTTCGCCAAAGAAGATAGAGGAAGGCTCATTAGCACAAGCAAGTTCGGTGTCACTAATTGTTAGGGAAATACAAATCGAGACCACAGTGAAACACCATTTGACCAGAGAGACAACAGCAAGCATGGGTGAGGTTATGACAAGCCTGGTCCTCCCATAAATTGACCGTGAGGACGTCAAGTACCACAGCCTCTTTGGAAAACAGCAGCGATTTCTTGAAAGGTTCACCATGAATTTACCAGATATCCCAGCAATTCCAAAGCTCCCAGTTGTATACCTAAGAGAGATGGAAACGTACGTCCACGCTGGCACGGGACCGCTCACAGCAGGATCATTTATACCAAACAGTGGGAGTAATCTAAGTGTCCATCAGCTAACGGGTGAGTGGATAACAAATCTGCGGTCTCTCCCTAGGATGGAATATTAATCCAACCACAACAGGACTGGGGAAGGATGGGTACGCAGTGGGGGTGAGCCTCCAAAATCTTATGCTAATTGAAAGAAGCCAGAACCAGAACACTACAGGCTACATATGGAAGGTTTCCACTCAAACGAATGGGAGCCAGTGTGAAAACGGAGATGCTCCCGCGGCAATAGGTGATGTCATGTTCCATGAGCCAGGCTGTTCTTCCTACACGACGGCATTTTGCATACTTCATGAATTAAGTACCTATTTCGGAGTCTCCTTATAATCAGAGACACTGCCCTCTAATTAGACTGGCTAGGCAGACAGGAGCTAAGTAGATTGTCCACAGACAGATGGAATTATCAAATGCCACGCGCCTCACTTGCATATGATTAGATTATTTCAGTATATTTTACAGATGAAAATGGTAGCAAAGTCTTAACCTGAATTGGTAGAGTGCTCTGTCTTTCAATAATCAGTACCTCTTTAAAACCATTCTTCAGATAACCCAAGCCAAGAACACCGTGTCAGTACTGAAATGTGTGTACGTCCTACTGACAGCAATTTAGGAATCAGTGATGTCCCTGAAGACATACAACTTCTGTAAAAGAAGTAGAAAAGGAGGATAAAGCAGCTTGTCACTTAATCTTTTTTATTCTGAAAACTGGCAATTAAAAACAAAGACTTGGAGGGAGGGGACGGCGCCTGGGTGGCTCAGTTGATTAGACGTCGGACTTCAGCTCAGGTCATGATCTCACGGCTTTTGAGTTTGAACCCCACGTTGGGCTCTGTGCTCACAGCTCAGAGCCTGGAGACTGCTTTGGATTCTGTGTCTCTGTCTCTCTGCCCCTCCCCTGCTTGTGCGCTGTCTCTCTCTCTCCATCTCAAAAATAAACATTAAAAAAAGCATAAACAAAACAAATACAAAGACGGGGCACCTGGGTGGCTCAGTCGGTTCAGCATCTGACTCTTGATCTCCACTCTACTCATGAGCTCAAGGATTGTGAGTTCGAGCCCCATGTCAGGCTCTGCGCTAACAACACGGAGCCTGCTTGGAATTCTCTCCCCCTCTCTCTGCCCCTACCCATTCATGCTTTCTCTCTCTTAAGATAAATTATTTAAATAAACTTTAAAAATATAATAAAAACAAAGACTTCAGCATTTACCCTGCTACACCAGTTTTCTAGTGCTGTGTAACAAATCACCACCAACCCGGTGAGAGCTCACAGGTTTTGAGGACACAAGACTTGGTGAGCTCCACTTGGTTTTCCATGCAGGGGCTCACAAGGCCCAAATCAACGTGCTGGCGGGCTGGGGACTCATCTAGAGGCTCCAGGGGCCATGTGCTTTCACCCTTGTGCAGGTTGTTGGCAGAATCCAGTTCCTCTGGTCGCAGGACGGAGCTCCTGGCTCCCCTGCTCAGTTCCTGGTGCACACCCACGGTCTCCGCACGTGGTCCCCTCCACCTGCAGAGTCGGGGACGCCACACCCAATCATTCTCACGCTTCGGTCTCTCTGACTTCCTCTTCTGCCACCAGCCAGAGGAAATTCTCTGTTTTTTCAAGGGCTGGGGTGAGTAGACTAAGCCCACTCAGAACACAGCCTTGGTTTCCTCTTCAAAACCTCTTTCACTGTGTTACTTGTGGGAGTGACGTCAGGAGGTCAAAGTCACAGTCATCGCCTTCAAGGTCGGCCGGCGGCACCTGTCTTTTCCTGTCTTTCCTGAACTAGATTTAAAGGCAACCCAAGGGGCTTCGTTGATGAGTAGAAATGATAAATATGGAAGGAATGGCGTAATTAGAAACCCCTCCCCATTTGGCCACTTCCTAAAAAAAGATAATTGACATAGGCAACTAATGTCAATGAAAATGAAACGCACAGCAGACGACAGCGTCCCGAGGAGCTCCGAACTGACCCCATCAGAACTCACTTTGGACACAGGACTACAGGGCAGCACCTCTGTGTCACACGGGTCATGCCACAAAGCACATGGCACCACCTGTGACAGGCTGGCTCTTGCCAAAAAGGTCGACCCAATCTAATAGGCTGTTAGAGCTAACTTTCAAATACAGGAAATCCACAACACAGAAATGTAATTTAAATGATCTCATGAAGTGCTGGCGAGGGTGTGGAGACAGGCACCCTCCTGCACTGTTGATGGGAATGTAAACTGGTGCAGCCGCTCTGGAAAACAGTGTGAAGGCTCCTCAATTAACAATAGAACTCCCCTATGACCCAGCAATAGCACTGCTGGGGATTTACCCAAAGGATACAGAAGTGCTGATGCAGAGGAGCACATGTACCCCCAATGCTCATAGCAGCACTTCCAACAATAGCCAAATCATGGAAAGAACCTAAATGTCCATCAACTGTTGAATGGATCAAGAGGATGTGGTGTATATATATGTATATATATATATATGTATACATACATACATACAATGGAGTATTACATGGCAGTGAGGAAGAATGAAATATGGCCATTTGTAGCAACATGGATGGACCTAGAGGGTGTCATGCTAAGTGAAATAAGTCAGGCAGAGAAGGACAGATACCATATGTTGTCATTCATAGGTCTAACAGGAGAAACCTAACAGGGAACCATGGGAAAAGGAAAGTGGGGGGAAGAGTTAGGGAGAGGGAGTGAGGCAAATCATGAGAGACTCTTAAATACTGAAAACAAACTGAGGGCGAAGAGGGAGGGGGGAAGGCGAAAGGGGGTGATGGTCATGGAGAGGAGCACTTGTGGGGAAGAGCACTGGGTGTTATACGGAAACCAACTTGGTAATGAACTGTTTAATTAAAAAAAAAATGGTCCCATGAAGAAGCAAAGAGAAGAATCCAGAATGTGGAACATTCTATAACACAACGGACCCAGTTTCTTCAAGAAGTCAATTCCCTGAGTGTGGGAAGGGGAGGGGAGGAAGGAGCACACCTGTTCTAGACTTTTCTAAAAGAGACATTATTACCAACTGCAATATAAGAACATTATTTGGATTCTGATTCAAACAAACCAAGAATTAAAGGGCATTTCTAAGTTAGTGGGGAAAATGTGGGGGTGCCTGAGTGGCTCAGTTGATTGAGCATCTGACTCTTGAATTTGGCTCAGGACATGGTCCCAGGATCATAGGATCAAGTCCTGCATCAGGCTCCGAGTTAAGAGCGGAGCCTGCTTTGAATTCTCTCTCTCTCTGTCCCCTCCCCACCCACGAACACTCAAATTTTCTCTCTCCAAAAGATAAAAAACTAAAGAAAAAGTATAAATACAGAGTTGGAATTACAGTAAGAACCATCATCGGATATTAAACTAAAAATCATCATTTTCTTTTCTTTTTTTTAAATATTTATTTGGGGGAGAACGCAAGCAGCAGAGGGGCCCAGAGAAAGGGCCAGAGATCTGAAGTGAGCTCTGGGCCAACAGGCTGACAGCAGTGAGCCTGACGTGGGGCGCAAACTCACGAACCGCGAGATCAGGACCTGAGCTGAAGTCAGACGCCCAATCAACTGAGCCACCCAGGTGCCTCCAGAATCATTGTTTTCATTGGTTGCAGTAAAGATGAAGGTTGTATAAGAAAACATTTGTAGTCTTTAGAGATGGATATAGGGCTGAAACTCTTAAAAGGGTTTGCTCATTGTTTTCAAATATTTTGGCAGGGGCACCCGGGTGGCTCTGATGGTTAAGCATCTCATTCTAGATTTCAGCTCAGATCATGATCTCACAGTTCGTGAGTTCAAAACCCACATCTGTGCTGACACTGCAGAGCCTGCTTGGGATTCTCTCTCTCTCGCTGTCTCTCCCATTTGCAAAATCTCTCTCACTCTTTCAAAATAAACAAATAAACTTAAAAAATATTATAATTTGGCAGCCACACAAAGAGAGGATGCTAGAATAGGCAAATGTTGTAAAAAAGGAATCTGGCTGACAAATATATATGGGGGCTTATCAGTTTGCTTTTGTGTCTGACTAAATATTTTTATTTTAATGTTTATTTATTTATCTATTTAGAGAGGAGCATGTGTGCATGTGGGGGAGGAGCAGAGAGAAAGGGAAAGCGAATACCAAGCAGGCTCCACACCCACCACAGAGCCCAATGTGGGGCTTGATATCAGGACCCTGAGATCATGACCTGAGCCAAAATTGAAAGTTGGAACTTAACCGACTGAGCACCCAGGTGCCCCGATATTTTTTTTTTAACGTTTATTTATTTTTTAGAGAGAGAGAGAGACAGAGCATGAGCGGGGACGGAGCAGAGAGAGAAGGAGACACAGAATCTAAAGCAGTCTCCAGGCTCTGAGCTGTCAGCACAGAGCCCGATGCGGGACTCGAACTCACAGACTGCAAGATCATGACCTGAGCCGAAATCGAAAGTCAGACATTTAACCGACTGAGCCACCCAGGCACCCCACCCTGATATTTTTATAGTGGACAGTTTCATTTCAGAGCTGTCATTCACAGAGCAGCCGCTGAGAACCCACCCCCGTGTTAAAGGTTTTGCAGACATTTCCTGCTGAAACCGCACAGCTGCCTTATGCAGCAGATAATACTGTCATCCCCGCTCACATAGATAAAAAAAACTTAACGAAAAATCAACCAGCGTGGGGTACAGCCAGCAGGATGGCTAGTCACCCATCAGCTCAACAATGCCTCAGGGCCGAGAAACGAAGGGTTTCTACGCTTCCCACTTCACAAAGCATTTCTGCACCCAGGCTGCAGCACATGCACCCAGAACCGCACGATAACCATCAGCACAGGGGAGCATGGAAGGTGCCGGAAGAGACCAAAGGAGCCGACAGGCACGGGATACACAGTGAAAGGGAAGCAACAGAATAACAGAAAATCAACAAGTTGGGGACACATGCAGACAGTCGCGGAAAGGGGCAGATGGAACAGAAAGGAGGGACAAAGCCAAAAGGCGGTGGCGGGGCACAATGGGAGAAAGAAGACCTGGAGAGCAGGACAGACGGACTCCAATCCTGGCCCCCTTGTGTTCTGCCCCCAACCCTCACACCGGCTGAAGAGGAGAAGACACAGAGCGGGAGGACGGACCAGACAGACACTGAACATACAGCCATGTCCTCACAGAATGACAGAGGTGTGTTTGGTGACCTTTCCACGTACTCTTGTCTCCCCGTTCCGCGCCCCCGCTCCCCATGATTGCTGCTCTTTCCTGTGACCTTCCAAGTTTAGACCTAGCTTCCTCTGACCAGCTCCAAGCTCACAAAGGGGAAGAAGGGGAAGAGGAAGGAATCATTTATTCATTTAAGCAACTTGTAAATTCTTTAAAACAGCTGAATCGAGAGAATTCACAGGCCATCAGTGCCCAGTGAAGCTGCTCACGGGCAGAGCCAGCGCGCAAGGCCACCTTAATGCCCGTGAGGCCCTGGGATCGGGGGCTCCTGGGGTCAGCTTCGGGTAAGGCTTGGATCGAAAAAGCGGGAAAGACAGGTCTGGGGGAGTGCATGTGTGTTGGGGGCACAGCGGACAGCAGAAGGGTGAGGATCAGAAATCACACGGGAGGAAGGATCCTCAGTGCATTCGCAGCCTGGCACGCGAGCAAGGGGACAGCGGGTTTGTCACAGCCCGTCGGTGCGCCGTAGTTACCGGGAGCCAGCTGCTCACACCAGGGGCTGAGAAACACCTTCCTCCCGCAGCAGCATCATGTATAATAGCCAGAAAGTGGAAATAACCCAAACATCCGCCAACGGATAAATGGATAAACAACACGTGGCCACAGCCATACGGTGGAATATCACTGAGCATAAAAAGGAACGAAGTACTGGCACATGTGACCACACGGAGGAACCTTGAAAATATGAGAGGGGCGCCTGGGGGGCTCAGTCGGTTAAGCCTCCGACTTCGGCTCCGGTCATGATCTCACGGTTCAGGAGTTCGAGCCCTGGATCAGATTCTGTGTCTTCCTCTCTCTCTGCCCTTCCTTCCTTGCTCGTGCTCTGTCTCCTTCTCTATCACACAAATAAATAAACATTAAAAAAATTTCTTTTAAATGGAAATAGGAGAGAAGCCCCATGCAAAGGCCACATATCATCTGATTCCATCCAGGGGGAATGTCCACAGGGGCAGAAATTAGATTAGTGGGATCTCGGGGTGGGGTGGGGGGTGGAGAGGGCTAATGGGTATGGAGCCTCTTCTGGGGGTGCTGGAAACCTTGTAAGGTGAGGATGGGTTAAGGGCTGCACAACTGTGTGAATACACTAAAAACTACTGAACCGTACAGGTGAGACGGGAGTGCTTCACGCTGTGTAAAACAGATCTCAAGGGAGCTGTAGATCTATTTTTTAATGTTTATTTTTGAGAGAGAGACAGAGACAGAGAGAGAGAGAGAACATGAGCAGGGGAGGGGCAGAGAGAGGGAGACACAGAATCCAAAGTGGACCCCTGGCTCTGAGTTGTCGGCACAGAGCCCAACACGGGGCTTGAACTCACAAACCGTGAGATCATGACCTGAGCCGAAGTCAGACACTCAACTGACTGAGCCACCCAGGTGCACCCAAAGCTGTAGATCTAATTTTAAATTTCAACTAATAAATCAGGCATTCCTTTTTTCCCTTTCTCCCAAAGATAGAAAATTTCTCTCTTGTTACTGTGAGAGTTTTATTTTCCGTTCTTTAGTATGAGAGCAGAAGCAAAGGGGAGCGTTTATTTACACAAATGACAGTTAACCAAATGCCGTAAACACAGGAGAAGCAGCAATGAGGCCTGAGATGACAGTCAAACTCTTTCAGCCGCTCTGCTCCGTGGCCAAATCCCGGCGCTCAGGATGGAAGATTCCCAGGCAGCGAATGGCCGTTAGCGTTCACTGCGCTCCGAGCAGACCGGGCGGCACTCCACCTGCTTCTCCGGAGAACCGCATCGGGCTTTCGACCACTGAACGTCAGGGGTGATCACAGAAGCTCGATCACCTTTACTGATGGCCACATTTTGGAGATTAGATCAAAAGTGTGCAAAATCTAAAGGCTGTTCTGCACCAGTTTCTGCCCTACTGGAACACGAGACAGCATCATACCTCTTTCCAAAAACAAACAAAAAACTATCCAGTTCTTACTGGGTGACCCTCAACAGTACATTTTATAGCCATTGCTTCCCTTCCAAGAGGCTTTACAGAATGACTGGGGAAGGAGAACTACGAATCAGAACAAGTCACTTCACCAGCCTGAGTCTACACCTCCTTACTTGTAAAGAGGAGAGCAGCCCAGAATTACTTCCAAGGATATTTGGTCTCAAGGGCATCCGTCACTGTGGGTCTGTGAATCACAGAGACAGGGACTAAATGCAGAGACTGAGTTCCAGGAAACTTTTGTCCAACCACAGTTTCCTGAAATTTTAATCAAGTCATTTCCTCAAGTATTAAAGTAATTGAACAATGATGCCACAGTTCCTTGGCAAATCTTACTGGAGTAACTGTGGGAGGCAAAGAAGGAGCAAAGGGATGGGAAGGGCTTCCAATGCTCTCATAGGCAGCTAAGGTGATTTCATGTAAAATCCTGGAATTCTCTGTTTATCACATTACTGTGGGAAGATTAACAAAATACCCAGCTGGCAGGCCAAACGATGAATCCTATCTGAGTTGAGAACAAAAATATAGTTGAGGACATTTTTGGACAGCAGGAACCGATTTGGGGGGATGAGGAAAAAAAAGTAGGCAGACTCCAGCTCTTATCTGACCTCTCAACAAACCGCCAGCCCTTCGAAGGCAGGGGACAGCACACTATCCCACTGCTCTCCAAGCCCTGAAACCTCACACTAAAGCAATTCCTGTCCAGTCCTCACTTCTGCAAGCACGACCTGCTGGTTAGCAGAGAACACGCCTCTACATCCAGGCACGTGCTCCAGCCAGGACCAGCACCAGCGCTGCCCCGAGCTGGGTACCAGACGTGGATTCCTGACCTCTGTGCACACTACAGGAGAGTCCTGGTGACCCGCTAAGGCTCCGAATGGAGCCTCGGGGACAAAAGTAATTGATGTGGAACTGACCTTGAGGAGCAGCATCCAAAGCCTGTGGCGAAAACTGAGGGGATCAAGGACACCAGCCCCACCGGCTGCGAGGCGCTGGCCAAACACAGGAGTGCAGTATGTTTATGAGGACGCGTGCCAACTCCTTGTGATCACGGAGAGTACGACAGCATGGAGGGACGGTGGGCACCTGGGGAGCGGGTCCGAAGCCCAGAGCGCTACTTTCTGGTTACTAACTACCCAATCCTTCGATGTGCAACCCCCAAACTGCCCCAAACCCTCGAACCCAGCTTGTCTGCTTCCCAAGAGCGTATTCACAAGGTCTGTTACTAGGGATGCAGGTAACCATTACGTATCTCGTTACTACCCGGAACGTGCTTCGTTCCCAGCCAGAGCTGCAACAGAGAGCGTGAAAGGCTGCGTTTACACATAACTGCAGTGCCCCCTGAGACCACTACTAGACAGCGCACCACACGGGGACGTGGGACTTACCAATTTTCTGATTAAAAATCTTGTCAAAGGTGATTTCATTTCTCTCCTGAAGATACTTCTGCATCACACTCCGGATACTGAAAGAGAAGAGGGACACGTTTTTAAGAGTGACAGCCTGCATCACGAGAAACCATCCCTAGTGTGGGCAATGCAGGGAGGTCCTGACGCAAGTACGCGGGTTCGAGAGAGCCCTCTCACCGCCATCCACGAGCGTGCAGCTGGCTGACTGCGCTGCAGGCTGGGAGCACCAGGGCTCCAGCTGGGATCCTCTCCTGTGACTCAGGGCCAGCCTGACGTGTGGACACTTGGCCAAAAATAACCTCAGGACTGTGGGAAGGCTCACCCTCCACACCACCGTCCTCAAAATACACGCAAGTGTGAGCACACATGTGACACATTCTGCTAATGGATTAATGAGCTCTTTCTGGAACAAAAGCAAATGTTCCCCAGATGCATGACTGAGATTTTTAAAAACCACTTTTCTATACATCAACAATAAACAGCAAGGAAGATTTCACTTAACGATAAAATAAGAAACACCAAATGCCTTGAAATAAATCCTTTAAAATATGTGCAAGGACTTTATGGGGGAAATTATAAAATGTACTGAGAGACATCATAGAAAATCTTAATAAATGGAAAAGAACACCGCAGTTATGAACAGAAAGATTTAGTACTGACATTCAGCATCTAGACAAATTTGTCTATAAAATCAATTCAAACCCCATCAATATTCCAGAGTTTTTCATAGAACATATAAACGATGAGTCTTTATACACTGTATCCAGAGCAACACAGGATCAAGAATAGCAAAAACATTTAGGAAGAAACAGAATAATGAGAACAGAGCTTATTATGAAATTAAAATAATTAAAGCAGGATAAACAAATTGATCAATGAAATGGAACAGAGGGCACAGATATATGGAACTTTAATATATAAGCAGCAAGGCAGAAAAATGGAGAAGCTGGGGATTATTCAGTAAGTGAGCCAAGAGTAAATATCCAAATGGAAAAAACAGAGACTGAGTCTTTATCACCCACTGGGGGGGGAAAGCTCGGCGCTAACAGCCCCTTTTGAAAAGTAACTGAGGGGGCGACTGAGTGGGTCAGTCAGTTAACGGTCCGGCTTGGCTCAGAACGTGATCTCACAGTTCATGGGTTCGAGCCCCACACGGGGCTCTGTGCGGACAGCTCGGAGCCTGGAGCCTGCTTCAGATTCTGTGTCTCCCTCTCTCTCTGCCCCTGCCCCACACACGCTCTGTCTCTCTCCGTCTCTCAAAAATGAATAAATGTTAAAAATAAATTGTTAAACAAAATGAGGTATAACTTATATATAGTTAAATGCATATTTAAGGGTATCAACAGATGAGTTTTTCACACAGAACGACTACCCTAATCCAGACGTAGACCATTTCTATCACCCCAAAAGATGCTCCTTAGCAATCAATCTCCCCATATTCTAGGATCCAGGAAAATTTTGATCTTCTTTCTGTTAATACAGTTTTCTGCCAGGGCACCTGGATGGCTCAGTCGGTTAAGCTTCTGACTTCAGCTCAGGTCATGATCTCGAAGTTCATGAGTTTAAGTCCCATGTCAGGCTCTGTGCTGACCACTTGGAGCCTGGAGCCTGCTTTGGACTCTGTGTCTTCCTCTCTCTCTGCCCTTCCCCAGCTTGCACTCTGTCTCCCTTTCTCTCAGAAATAAAAATGTTTAAAAAAAATATATATATACATATATATAGTTTACTGCCTCCATTCAAGAATTTTAAATAAACAAAATCACACAATATGTTGTCTTGTGTGTCTGGCTTCTTTACTTGACATAAGCAAGCTTCATCCATACTGTTGTGCACATACGTATTTAGTCCCTTCTTAACTGCCAAGTCGTGTGTCATTGTCTGAATTCTTCACCATGTGTTTATCCGTTCATCTGTTGATAGACATTTGGGTTGTCTCCTGTTTGGAGCTATTACAAATAACGCCACCTTAAAGATCTGTGTGTATGTCTTTTTATGGGCACGTGTTTTCATTTCTCATGGGTAAATATCCAGGAGTGAAACTGTTGGTCATATGGTTAATTACATTTAACATGAAAAACTGCGGAATGATATTCCAAGCTGACTGTACGACGTTACATTTCACCAACATCACAAGAAGCCCCACTGGCCCCGTATCCCTTGCCGACACTTTGATTGTCAGTCTTTTCGGTGTTAGCCACTCTGTTAAGTAGTGAAGAGGTAGCTTATTTTAACTGGTATCTCCCTAATGAATACGGACGTTGGGTACGCTTGGACGGGATTACTGGAGTACTGCTATCTTCTTCTGTGAGGTGTCTGGTGAAATCGTTTGCCTACTTTTTCATTGAGTTGCTGCTTGTCTTACAACTCAATTTTAAAATTTCTGACTATGTCCTGGAAATGAGACCACAGTCAGATTTACGTGATCACAATATCTCCGCCCAGCCCATACCCTATCTGCACTGCCTTCATGAAGTCATCCCAAGAGCACAAGTGTCTAGCTGATGAGCTTCGGTTTATTATTTCTCTGACGGACCATGCTAAGAAATCTTTTGCATCCAAAGGTAATAAAGATTTTTAACCTGCTATTTCCCTTTAGAAAACTTAAAGTTCTAGCTTTTATGTGTCCATCTAAGATCCATTTCAGGTTAATTTTTGTGTATGATGCAAAGTAAAAACTCAAGGTTTTTTTTTTCCCTCATAATACCTAGTTATTCCGATATCATTTGTTGGGGGTGGGGGGGTATCCTTACTCCACCAAAGAATCCGGGCACCTTTGTTGATTCAGCGCTAAATCTGGGTAGGTATGTCTTTGATGGGTAGGTATGTTTCATTGATCTGCATGTCTACCCTTACATTAATACTATATTTTCTTGATTTTTAGAGGGTTAGAGCATGTCTTGAAATCACGTCACTCAATTTTGTTTTAGTGCTTTTGGTTTGTTTATTTGTTCCTTTTTTGGCTATCCTAGGTTCATTACATTTCCACGTAAGTTCATCCCCAGAAATTTCTGCCCAGAAAGAGCCTGATGGGACTTTGACTGGGGATTGCATTGAATCTATAGATCAGTTTGGGGACATTAACCTCTTAGTAATAATAAGTGTACAATCCATAAATATGACATGTTTCTCCATTTATCTAGGTCTTCTTTAATTTCTCTCATTACTATTTTGTAATATAGTATACAGTACTATAGAAGTACTTCAGTATATAAGTCTGGTCTTTTTCTTGCAACAGCGCTCTCTGGTTTTGACATCCAGATACTACGATTCATAAGAGGAGATGGGAAAATTTCTTTTTCCTTTATTTTCTGAAAGAGTTGGTACACAACAGTGTTAATTATTCCTTAAATGTTTGATAGAACTCATCAGTGAATCCATGTGAGCCTAGAATTTTCTTTGTGGGAAAGTTTTGAAATTACACATTTCATTTCTTTCATAGGTCTAGGGCTATTTATATTTTCTGTTTCTTCTTGAATCAGCTTTGGTAACTTGTGTCTTTGAAAGAATTTGTCCATTTCATTCAACAAGTCTAATGGAACTCAAAATAATGATTCTAAGTAAAAGAAGCCAGATCAAGAGAGAAAGACATACAGGCAGAGACAGAGAGAACACAGGGTTTGACTACAAAAAGGGCAGGAGCAAACTTTGGGTGACGGTGCATAGAGTAAAATAATATATACATATACATATATATTTGGTTATTGTCCCAGTTCTTGGCACAGAAATCCTAAAACCCTTGAAATTTTCTTATGATAGTATTTTATTCATAAGCTCTTTTCCACCCTATCTGAGTTTATGCTAATGAGGTGATTCTTGGTGTTCCCTAGACAGCTTCAGGGTGGAGCTAGTGGCTAGAGAAACCAACCATGTGATTAGAGGGGTAGAACTTGACATGTGGCAGAGTGGAGACTGAGTCCAATCATCAATGACCAATGACTTAATCAATCGTGCCTCCATAATGAAACTTGGATAAAAACTCTAGAATGACGAGGTCTGAAGAGCTCCGGGCTGGGGAACGCATGGAGATACCAGGACACTGGTGCTTCCAGAGGGGGCATGAAAGCTCTGTGCCCCACCCCTTCCCACAAGACCTGGCCCTAAGTAACAGCCCCTTTGAAGTTCCTGAGTTGTATCCTTTACAATAAAACAAACCATAAGTATAGCACCTTCTTGAGTTCTGGGAGTTGTTTGAGTGAAATCTCAAACCTAAGGGGAGGATCATGGGAACCTGCAAACTTGTAGTCAGCCAGGCAGTGACGCAAGAGTACAGGATCCCATTTGCAGATAGCATGTGAAGTATGGGACGGAGCCATTAACCTGGGAGTCCATGCCACCTCTGGCTAGTGAGCATCAGGACAGAGTAGAACTGTAGGACACCCAGTGGTGTCAGAGAATTGACAACTGTTGGAAGATGACATCATGTATATGTGTATTATCTTAATTTTGGTAATGGTTTCACAGGTGTAGACAAAACTTGCCAAATTGGACACTTGAAATATGTGCAATTTGTTTTATGTTAATTACACCTCAGAAAAGCTGGGTTGGCATCAAAACCCTCAAGGAGAAAGCAGGAAACAGCCTCCTTGACCTCAGCCGCAGCAATTTCCTACTTGACACATCCCCAAAATCAAGGGAATCAGGAGCAAAAATGAACTACTGGGACCTCATCAAGATATAAAGCTTCTGCACAGCAAAGGAAACAATCAAAACTAATAGGCAACCAACAAAATGGGAAAAGAAATTTGCAAATGACATATCAGATAAAGGGCTAGTATCAAAAATCTATAAGGAACTCACCAAACTCACACTCGAAAAACAAATAATCCAGTGAAGAAATGGGCAGAGGAGATGAATAGGCACTTCTCCAAAAGGACATCCAGATGACCAACAGACACATGAGACAATGCTCAGCGTCACTCATCATCAGGGAAATACAAATCAAAACCACACTGAGATACCACCTCACACCAGTCAGAGTGGTTAAAATGAACAAATCAGGAGACTACAGATGCTGGCAAGGGTGTGGAGAGACGGGCACCCTCCTGCATTGTTGGTGGGAATGTAAACTGGTGCAGCCGCTCTGGAAAACAGCGTGGAGGTTCCTCAAAAAACTATCAATAGAACTCCCCTATGACCCAGTGCTATTGCACTGCTGGGGATTTACCCAAGGGATACAGAAGTGCTGATGCATAGGAGCACATGTACCCCAGTGTTCACAGCAGCACTGTCAACAATAGCCAAATCATGGAAAGAGCCTAAATGTCTATCAACTGACAAATGGATCAAGAAGACGTGGTTTCCATACACAATGGAATGCTACATGGCAATGAGAAAGAATGAAATCTGGCCATTTGTAGCAATGTGGTAGACCTTGAGGGTGTCATGCTAAGTGAAATAAGTCAGGCAGAGAAGGACAGATACCATATATTTTCACTCATAAGTGTAACAGGAGAAACTTAACAGAGGACCCTGGGGGAGGGGAAGGGGGAAAAATAGTTGGGGAGAGGGAGGGAGGCAAACCATGAAAGACTCTTGAATAATGAGAACAAACTGAGGGCTGATGGGGGAGGGGGAGGGAGGAAGGGGGGTGATAGGCATGGAGGAGGGCACTTGTGGGGATGAGCACTGGGTGTTATATGGAAACCAACCTGACAATAAACTATAAAAGAAAAAACACATATTTATACATACCTATTTATGAAAAAGCATACTATGTATACCTATTTATAAATTTATCCTTGATCTTGCCAACTGGAAATAATCTTCTAAATACTTAACCATTCTCTTTCATTTTTTAAATATCTTTCTTACAAGAGAGGTATTAAAAAAGTATCTTATTTACATTGTAGAAAAAACTGGGTTTTTAAAAAATTATATCATGTTATCAGCAAAATCTTGAATGTTAGAAATTCTCTACAAGACCTGACCCTATTTCTATAGCAAAAAATTTCCAGAGGGAAAAATAATGGACAGGGTACCTAAAAAGAAAAAGAGAGAGAGAGAGAGAGAGAGAGAGAGAGAGAGAGAGAGAGAGAGAGAAGAAAAGAAAAGAGAAGAGAAGAAAAAAGAGAAGAGAAAACAAAAGAAAGAATAGGCATTATGGATGGACTTTATTTAAAACTCATTTCAAGTAAAAAAAAAAAAAAAGCAATCTTACAAAAACTTGAAGGGGTGCCTGGATCGCTCGATCAGTTAAGCGTCCATCCAGCTCTTGATTTCAGCTCAGGTCATGATCTCACAGTTCAGGGATCAGACCCTGCATCAGGCTCTGCACTGAACTTGCTTGGGTTCTCTCCCCCTCTCTCTGTGCCCACTCCCTGCTCACGGGTGCATTCTCTTTCTCTTTCTCTCTCTCTCTCTCTCCCTCTCTCTCAAAATAAATAAACTTGGGGCACCTGGATGGCTCAGTCAGTTGAGCATCCGACTTCAGCTCAGGTCATGCTCTCACAGTCCATGAGTTCAAGCCCTGCATCAGGCTCTGTGCAGACAGCTCAGAGCCTGGGGACTCCTTCGGATTTTGTGTTTCCCTCTCTCTCTGCCCCTCCCCAACTCACACTCTATCTCTCTGTCTCTCAAAAATAAATGTTAAAAATAAATACACTTAAAAATTTTTAAATAAAAAACTGGAGAATGAATACAGACCAAATATCTGCTGTTAAAGAACTATTACAAATTTAGCAGTAGCAATGTATTACATTATGTTTATGTTTTTATATTTTAAAAGCATTATCTTTTAGGAATTGATACAGATATTTTACAGATGAAATGAGAGATTATGTCTAGATCTGCTTAAAAATAATCTAAAGGGAATTAGGCAGGGATGAAACAAGATCGCCTATGTATTGGTAACGCATAAAGCTGAGTGATGGCTACATCAATTTCATCATACTATTCTCTCTGGATGTGGTTAAAATTTTCATTAAAGCAAGTTTTTCTTTAAAAATCAGATTCTGGACTCCAGGCTCCTGCACCATTTCTTTTCATCAAAGCAAGGCATAATATACTACATATAATACCATATATATTGATTGGAGACCTAATGGATTTTCTTAAAATGTAATACCAATGAGTGGCAGATACACCAATCCTATCTGTCATGTCCTATTGGGGTCCTGCCATATAAATACAAGGTAAGCATAATAAATACTGTATTTTAATTTAGCAGCTTCTTCTACAGCTAACATGGTTGAAAGATCTGCTTTCTACTGGCCAAGGACTAGGTAGGCTTAAGTTATACCTGAACATCTTACTAGCAAAAAACTACAATATTTATGACATAGCTAGCCGACTCCCATTATTAAAAGCCTCCATGGGGCACCTGGGTGGCTCAGTCCGTTAAGTGTCCAACTCTTGACTTCCGCTCAGGTCATGATCTCAACAGTTCGTGAGTTTGAGTCCCGCACAGGGCTCTGTGCTGATGTGTCCAAGCCTGCTTGGGACTTGGTCTCACCTTCTCTCTGCCCCTTCTGTCTGTGTGTGTGTGTGTGTGTGTGTGTGTGCGCGCGTGCGCGCACATGAGTGCGTGCACACGGGGGCACATACTCTTTCTCTCTGTCTCTCAAAATAAGCAAATGACCTTTAAAAAAAGCCTCTATAGTCTCTGTGAGGTTTAATTCTGTTTTATTCTAACGTCCAGAAGAAAAAGCATTTAAACCAGTAGTATCTCTAATGCGTGACATATCAACCAAAAGACATGAGGATGCAAAAGGCTGTTGTGAAGATAAAGCAAGATTATGGTAAGAGACTGCTTTGTTAGAAGCGCCATACAGATGAGTGGTTACAGTCACTGACCACCAAGAAGCCCAGAAGGCAGACGTTTTTTTTAAAGAAGAGATGACTAGGCAGTCCTACAAAGATGCAATTCCCCCAAAAGGAAATTGCTTTCTTTTATATGTAGTTACTAAATATTTTCCACTAACCACTCATTAAACACCCAAAATAGAACTACATTATCCAAAGTCACAATAAAAACTCTGCCACTGGATCTAAAACCACGGAATCCTGCCAGATAGACTCTGAAGAGGGCTGTAAAAGTATCTGGTATGGTTTAATGTCAACTCTTGTCAAGGATCCTAGGTTCACCAGATCTTTGGCAGGAAAGCCTTGCATTTAATTTGCATAACATTAAACATTTCAGCAGGAGTCAGTCTGCATTTAGACAATCACAACCCAATTACGCTAAATGTGAATTTAAGTTCCTTTGTGGTTTTTTCCTACAATATTTTGACAATCCATATCAGCTGTTTCATGCCTTTTTCTTTGCAATAGGCTACCTGATATTAAAGTGACACTAACATAATTTGAATTCCACTGGTCAGTAAAAATCCATCATCTCAGCAAAAGTCATTCCTGGACAGATATAATTGGAAAGATGAACAAATTTATGGGGTCATCAGGTTACCTAATAAAAGCTATGAAAACCTCCTGATCCAAACCATCCTTTCAAATCTGTGACGAGGATCATTTCAGAACCCATTGCTTTATTTTTCAGAATGCTTTATTAGAATCAGCAACAATATACGAGGCGCTTCATTTTACAACTAAGCATCGGAGGAGGAAGAGAGAGACAGAGGCCAGGAGAGTCTAGAGAAGGGCTTAGAGCATCTTCCTTGCTTCCAAGAGCAATTTTCCATGCAATCATCTCATTTACAAGATTCCAAGGGCCTCCCTTTGGCCCAACGTCCACACTCCTCAGCACGTTACAGGGAGCATTTCCAAAGGGGCCCGACCCACCTCACCAACCACATCTTCCCAGGGTCTTTCGCACAGAGGAGCCAGGCTTCATTTTTTTTCGACTGCTCCATGATTCTGTAAACGCCATTCCTTCTAAGGCTTCTTTTTACATGAAAACCTACTTATCTTCCAGGATTCAAGTCAGGATCACTGACACTACGATGCTGTCCCCAGGTCTTGCAGAGGTCAGTCACCTGGGTTTCCACTGCGTGTCACGTGTCACCTGGCGCTGCCATGCCGCCCCCCCCCTCCGTGTACTGTAAACACATAGGTGTCCCCATCCTCTTCTGGAGGGAAACGCAACACACCCATCTGTTCACACATCTTTCATTCATTCGAAATGTGTACTGCATCCTTCCTAGGAGATGGCCAGCCATGGTGTGTGACCCCAGAGATGCACAGGGCATCCCACCCGGGCTCTGCCCTACAGGAGCCCTTGTCCACAGGGGTGACAGAGGAGTAAACAGGAAGCCCCAACCCAACGTGGCGGTCAGCAGGGGCGACAGAGCCGGCTCCACAGGACTAAACCATAGAAGCTGAGGGGGCCACTGGCACAGGTGAACCCAGAGAGAAAGCAAGGGGACTGCTCGCTCGAGAAGGATCTTAGAGGTCATGTCAGCTCAGCCTGCACCAAATAACTGAACCAAATGGACAAAGGACAACAGCAGTTCACACACACACACACACACACACACACACACACACACACACCAGACCACACACAGCGTCCACTTTTAGACTCATTTATTTTTCCAACTATGTGAAAAGCAAACCTAAATTATTTACCACTCGTGAGATTAATGTCAGTCTTTCACGGCTTTTTTTTAATGTTTATTTTTTTTTTGAGAAAGAGATTGAGACAGAGAATCCAAACAGGCTCCAAGCTGTCAGTACGGAGCCCAACCTGGGGATCAAACCCACGAACTATGAGATCATGACCTGAGCCAAAGTCATACGCTTAACTGACTGAGGCACCCTTTCATGGCTTTTTTAAAGCAAACACTTCCCTTCCAAGGACTTCCCTTCCAAGGACTTCCCTTCCAAGGACTGACAGATGACATTTTTGTTTCTACCACCAGTAAGAATGCTGAGTCATTGGACAGAAGTCACTGTTCTTCCTTGTCCCCCAAACCACCCAGACCTACGGCTCCCCACCCTCCCCTGAGGCAGCGTAAACCAGTGTGGAGCACGGGCACACAGCACTGTCTGGGCAAACAGACTCACACACTAAAATATGCTCCATGGAAGATCAGCCAAGGTGGGCCCATGGGCAGCTCAGTCGGTTAAGTGTCCGACTTTGGCTCAGGTCATGTTCTTGCGGTTCGTGGGTTCAAGCCCTGCATTGGGATCTGTGCTGACAGCTCAGAGCCTAGAGCCTGCTTCGGATTCTCTGTCTCCCTCTCTCTCTGCCCCTCCCCTGCTTACACTCTGTCTCTGTCTCTCAAAAATGAATAAATTTTAAAAAGTGTACATATATGTGCCTGTATACCTATGTATATACACACACACACATATACACAAGGCTTTCCGTGCTGTGTCCTGGTTACGTGTCTACGTCTGCACCAAAACCATAGTTGTAACTGCTAGAGCAGTGTCTTCTTTTAGACAGAGCAGATCCCCATTGTTTCATTTTTTCAAAATGTTAGCGGTCACTTTTGCCCGTTCTTCTCTTTTAGACGAATGGGAATCAACATTCAAGTCCTCTGAAATTCTCACTTGGGTTTTGACTGGGATTGCCTTGGAGTCACAGATTTTTTTTGAAGAGAACTGACATCTTCCCAAATTGAGGCTTCCTGTCTGGAAAGATCTTCTAGCTCTCCATTTATCCAGGTCTTCTTGGCCTTAATAAACTTATGTTTTTCTCCCATATGGGTCTTGTCGGTAATTATGGTAGTTAGTGAGGTCAGGTTTAGAGCAACGCATTTGAAAACACTTATTTTAAAGTAATTATTTTGAAATGTTTTGACACATTAATATTCAAATGACTTAAAAATAGAAAGCTGTTCAAGTCATTTCAGTAACAGAGACTTAGCGTCGTAAGAGTTTCGTTAGGCTTTGGAAGGATGCTTACAGAGTCGATCATCTTAAATAGCAAGGATTTTTTTTTCCCCTGCTAAATTTAAACTTCAGAGCTGGGGTCTGAATGATATTCACAAAGTTCAGGGACGTCTTTCACACTCAGGGCAAATGGATATAGCTTTTAAAGTCCCATTTCTTACTATGCTTTGTCTCTTGGAAATCCTTCTTAGGGCTCTTGTTCCCTCTTCATCATTCCCCAAGAAGTCTTCAGGCCAACAGGCTGTAAATCTGTCCACACCACTTGGATTGGTCAAGACTCTGGCTACGAGTGAATTGACCAAAACTCTACCCACATCTTTGTGATCAATGTCACAGACTTTCTTCTTGACTGGCCCCATGGTGGTTTCCGAAAAGCACACCCCCTCCCCGCAGCCTAACTCACAGGAGAGGTGACACATCTTGCATCCATGTACACGTGACCACAGGAGTTTATATCCTAAGTCCCCAGTGCCCCTGCCCATGACGCTGGGTGACCTGAGGTTTCCATCAGCCCTGCAAGCCTCTGACTGTGATCCTCCTCAGGCCGAGCCATCTACTCTGTTGTTCTGAAATATTATTATGAAAATGTTCAAATGTGCAAAAGAGCACAGTACAGTGAGCCCCAGTACCTGCCCTTCCACACTTCCTGAGTAGTTACCAAGCTTTACCCTCACCCCAACTTCTCCTCCACTTTGTAAAGTATTTTAAAGCTCAACATCTCCAACCGCATGTCATTTTACCCTGACTACCTCAGTTTGCATTTCTAAAAATTAGGGACAATCTATTATACTAAACGCAATCTATTATTACTCCCCAACCCCTCCTTGGAAATAACAACCTCCCAACGTTCCCCCTCAGAAATAATAATATCTCCTGCAGACCTACTACCCAGTTTCCCCAAAAATGTCCATGGTTGTCTCAGAAGCATCTTTCAAGTCAGGATCGAATCTAATCAGGATCACGCACTTCACTGGACCACCCTCTCTCTCCAATCTGTTTTAACCTAGAGCACCTCCCTCTCCCCAACATCTACTTTCTACCTGCGCACCAGTGCCTTACTGAGGACACCAAGACAAGCCATCTAGAAGCTGACGCCTATTCTGGATTTATCTGTTTGCTTCCTTCTAAGGCCATTCAATCTGTTTCTCTAGCTCCGTATCTCCTAGAAGCTGAAAGTTTCCCTCTGAAGACTGGGTTAAATTCGAGTTCACCTCTGGGGGCAGGAATACTCACGAGAGGGTCTTGGTACGTACTACTGTCCCCCTCACCCCAAGGAGGTATGGTTATTTCTTCTTAATGATGTGAAAACTGAGTTGGTGATAATGGGATTTCTCCTTTTCAAACTCCCCATGACACTGCATTTAGTGGGTCCATGCTCTGATGACCTTTGCCTCCATCAACATGTTCACTGAGTTGCAAGATGGGGCCTCTCCCAATACCACCACCCTTGCCTCATTCATTTGCTGTGAATCTTCTGTAAGGAAGGACTATGTCCCGTCAAGTAAAAATTGTGGTTACCCTGCATAGCTCTTACAGGAAAGACAAGAAAAGTGCTAAATGCTTCACCTTTTTGACTGCCTCTTTTCAGGGACAGAGTTGGAGCCAGATGTTGACTGTCAGTGGTGACCAATGAGGTGTTTTGTTTTCATCTGTTTTGTGTGGGGATCTCCCTTTTGGGAATCATGGGTAGATTAGCTTCTTACCAGCAATATAACAAATTACCTCAAACTTGGTAGCTTCAGACCACAGAAATGGATTTTCTTATAGATCTGTAGGTCAGAAGTCTGGAAGGGGTCCCACTAGGCTAAGACCAAAATGCCAGCAGAACTTTGTTCCTAGTGGAGGTTCTGTGGAAGCAGTCATCTCCTTATCTTTGCAAGCTTCTAGAAGCCACCCACATTCCTTGGCCCGTGATCCCATTCTACCATCAAAGCCACCAAATGTGGGACATTCCCAGCCAAGATAACTCAGGATAATAATCTCTTTATCTTCAAGTCTGCACCATCAGCTGCCGGAATTACATCGGCAATCTTCTTGCCATGTAATGTTCACAGAGTCGCAGGTTCTGAGGATCAGGTCATGGACATTCGGTGGGGGAGGGGGCTACTATTCACCTAGCACAAGGGTTTGAATATAGTCAGAATATTTTAATCAACTGCAGTCATATTCCTTTGATAGTCAAATTGTCCCGCCTTTGGCCAGTGGGGACCCCATCTTCCGGCCTCTGCCTTTGTTAGATAGGGTGCCCACCCCACCCCTTGGATGGCTCCTTTTTCTGATACAACAGATACCAGAGGTTCCGGGCTCTTCTTGCCCATCCCACCCACCCCCCAGAGCAGGTGTGTCTGTGCTGGGTACCTGTGACGATGGAGTAGCAGTTGTCTCTTGGGCCTTTCCCTGACTGGGGCTGAGACAAACATATATGTGGTAAGACCAAAAAAAAAAAAATCATGAATTTAAAATGACTTTCTGGGGCACCTGGGTGGCTCAGTGGGTTAAGCATCCAACTCCCAGTTTCAGCTCAGTTCATGATCCGACGGTTTGTGAGACTGAGCCCTGAGCTGGGCTCGCTCTCTCCCTCTCTCTTTGTTCTTCCCCTGCTCATGTTTTCTCTCTCTCAGAATAAGTAAATAAACTTAAAAAAACTGTTTTAAAAAATAAAAAAATGAAATGACTTTCCAATTTGAAATTAACGTTACAAGGTTTTTACCTGGCTCTCGTCTTTTACTCCTCTATCTCTTCATTTACATGTAAACTCTCCGTTCTTACTACCCAGCTGGGTTTACACAGTCTATGTAAAATGATTTTAAACGGACAGTAACATTAACACTTCTCCACGAAGCCCTACTTGTCCTTAAAACACACAGGACACTTTGGCAGCGTCTCGCAAAACTGAAAACGCCCCCTGTCCCTTCCAGGGGTCTGTCCTACGACCCCAAATACGCGCAGGTCAGCACACTGCCTGCGCCAGCGCTTGCGACTGTGAACACGGAGTCAGGTAAACAGCGGTGGTGTGATGGATCGTGCAGCCCTGAGCACTGAGGAGCATCTCTCTGCTCCTAACAAGGACAAGCCAAACACGTCTCGGGCGGTGCGGAGGGCAAGCTGTAAGGGACTCACTGACGTGCTCCTGACGAACACAACTCCGTCCCGACAGGATGCCAACAACCTCCCTGTGCAAAGGTTAAACGTGCAGCCTGTTTCGTTAATTTCCCATCACAATTTAGAACGTACTACTAACAAGTTTAATGGGAAAAATCCTCGACAGACAAGGCTGCTCAAGCCAAGGGTACCGTTTACCTGCTGATGGAGAGAGAGGGAACTCTAGTTTTTGTTTTTTAAGATAAGGGCACATGTGAAATTACACAAAGATGTCTGGGGTAAGAAAACCTTAAGATCAAAAACACTGACATGTAGCCTTTCTCAATTTATGACGTGGCCTTCATTAATGATAACTAATTCTACTACCAAACATGAAATTTATGACATCTTATCTTCTAAGGAATTATTCATGCATTTACCATTAAATCAGCATCTCCAGTGAAATCTATGTAAGCACCTCGTCAGATCCCGGTAGTTGATAACCCTTACTGAATGAAGACTATTTTCAAACTATGTTGGTAACATCTGAAACTGACACTCTCCTCCACCCAAATCTAAGAACCTTCTTTGCTGGATGATTCCTATGACAAAAGATGGTCTGTGGGTGTCTAGTAAAATGCACCAAGTTTTGAGCCCTTGGCTATCAGTGTGATCCTGAGCAGTTAGTTTCTCTCTGGACCTGAATTTCCTCCTTCTCAAACGGGGATGATGAAATAATGGAGTGCCATCTCCAAGAATCTGAAAATAAGGAAGGAGGCTCGCCCTGTGAGCGTAAAAATTTTAAATCAATACATCACACAAAGGGCAGAGGAATGCCAAGGTTTCCTGGGCTGGCTGGCACCCGGCCGTGGCTTCAGGAACTGCTTTATCCAACCCAGGAGGTCGCGCCCTCCCCACCCCGAGTGAGAACAGGAAACATGGCAATATGGAAAGACAGGTCAACCCAGAAACCATCACTGCCGGGGAATTAAAGTACGTCACACCCAGCATAAAGCTACCCCATGAAGAAGCGACTTGGTCCCAGCACCTGAAGCCGACAAGCCTGCGGCTAGACCCTTCCGACCATCGGCCTATAGCCTGTGCTGGCTCCCCCGAAGCCGGCTGGGGACCACTTCCCTTCTACAAGGGCAACACACAGGAGGGAATGCTCTGGTCACACAGCCTTCTGGTACCTGGGCTCCTGAGGGATTCGTGTTGAGTATAAAGTGGCAAATTTGATAGTATAGTTAGTTTGGCTTTTCAGATGAATCTACGGGGTGAATTATTGCATTTTGGGGGGTGGGAGCTCTGGCTTCATAGGCTTCTCATAAGGATCTTTACATGGAAGAACAACTGGCCGCGGAGAATATGGGTTAGTCAGGCGGACTGGACAGACTGATGCGAATTCCATTATAAGAGACAGACATACTTGGCACAGTAACAAAACCTAGTTTCTGCATCTGAATGGCTGAGGGCTGCACCAGAGACCAAGCAAAGACACTAGCGTCCAAAGAGACAGCCAGTTTTCCCCCAAATACATAAACCATACCTTCCAATATGGTGGATAAGTCTGGAGTGTTTTTTTCTTTTAATTTCTACCTACTATAGAGGATAATTATAAAAACAGAAAAGAATATAAACACGTAAAACTAGGAAGGCTGCATACGAGCATTGGTGGGGTTTTCTTCAGTTAATCTCAATTCAAATCTACCAAATAAATATGAAATGAACAGTCAGGGGGCGCCTGAGGGGGCTCAGTCGGTTGGGCCTTCGACTTCAGCTCAGGTCATGATCTCACAGTTTGTGGGTTCGAGCCCCGCACTGGGCTCTGTGCTGACAGCTCGGAGCCTGGAGCCTGCTTTGAATTCTGCGTCTGCCCCTCCCCCATTCGTATTCTGTCTCTCTGTCTCTCAAAAATAAATAAACATTAAAAAGAAAAAAGAAATGAGCAGTCAGATATCACTGACGTACACACACGGATCTAAATGTTAAGCCCGATGAGGGGATTTCCAGCGTGACGGTTTCAGCACTGACCGAACCACGCCCTGGTTCTGGAGAGAGCTTTCAACGGGGAGCAGGATGCTGGAACCACTGAGGCACTCCATAGATCCTTGCTTTTTCTGTCTGTTCTACCATCGTAGACCCTACCCTAGACCCCTGGATGATCAGGAGATAATGAATCACAAGCCACAACACTTAACCTTAAAGGTCTAACCTCACATGAAGGAGTATGAGTTTCCACCATCTACCACATGAAACTTTCCCAGTACGAAACAGTCAGAAAAAATAAACTTTTCTGATCGCATCACTTGTTTGTGGGTTTTTTTCAATAATTTTAACAGCAATTCCCCAGTACACAAGGCACTTTATTTGAACAAGAGAAACACAGAGATATTGGCTGGTTTTCCTTATGGAATAAAAAACCAGTCACATGATTAAACCCTAAGAAACCTCCGATGACAAAAACTGTCATGCTTCTGTGGGGGCAGGGAGTAGGTCATGAACCTAAGTATCCCCTCCCACTTGTGATTTAGAAGCTGCTAATGTGCAAGGGCGCCTGGGTGGCTCAGTCGGTTAAACGTCTGACCCCTGATTACAGCTCAGGTCAGGATCTCACAGTTTGTGAGTTCAGGCCCCGTGTCGGGCTCTGTGCTGACGGCTCAGAGCCTGGAGCCTGCTTCCAATTCTGTGTCTCCCTCTCTCTCTCCGCTTTCCCCTGCTCACACTCTCTCTCTCTCTCTCAAAAATAACTAAACATTTAAAAAAAAAAAAACCTTTAAAAGACCAATTAAAGATGAATATTCAAATCCCTTGACCTTATTGTTAGGGTTCATTGTTTCTAAATGGTATACAGACACCTCCCTTACCACCCCTCCCCAACCAAGTAGCAAAAGCCTCGTATTATGAAAAGAAGATACATCTGAAAATGTCATCTCAGCTTTAGACATTCACGTTGCAAAATGAAAGTCTGCAGTATTTAACAGCTGTGTAAGTGCCTTCCCATGTAACTTCGAGTTCATTTTTAACTTAAACCCTCATCAAAAGCAATGCAGACGTAGGAAATTGAGAGGACCCTGAAAATATAACCAGAGTGACCTTTCTAGATAGAGAATAAAGAACAACGGACTGACTTAATTACAAAAGCACAAATACCAAGAGCTTGCTACTCAGGAAAGTTTTATTGCTGAAAATGAAGATGCTTGCTGCCTTCCCCCAGCAAACTCCTAATGGAATCGTAGGTGTGAGTGTTTGAATATATTAAACATTAGCCCTAAAATTCTCAGAAACAGGCTTTTTCGGCATAATTAAAGCTCATTTTCTTCCTAAAATGTTTTAGCCCACAATTTTCTAAGAACTTATACAGGGCCTAGACCTAACTTGACACTCAGCAAGCGGCAGACAACGTCAAAAGACACATGCTATCCATCCTGGCTCCTAAATTCTGACTAATGGAAATGTTAATCCCCAAATCAAACTGGGGTGATGAATTTCAAATCATTGGAGGAAGCAAAAATTTTCTCCCCATAATGGATCTTGAGAGAGATTCAACCACACGCTTGAAATAAGATTTTTCACCAGTTTTGCCATCGCTGAATTAATTAGAGGAATTTTACAGGTATCTTTTTGGTGTTCCTAACCTTTAATAATATTCTTACTCCACTAGGTCAGATTCAGACTGATGGGCACAGATCAGAGAGAGCAGGGTACAGACTTCAGCTTGATTGGAGAGTGACCAAAAGGACTGGGGACAGCTCCCTCTAAAAGCCACTGTGGGCTAGGGTAGCTCCTTCAGATATTGGAAAATCTGCCACTTTTACAGGGATTCAACTTGTTTGCATAACCATGAAAGGAGAGCAAAACACTGTACACAGAATGAATTGCAAGAGAGCTTTCCAACACCACAGAGCTTCCAAAGATGTTCCTCAAAGATGACCCTGCCTGGACGTCAGACAGGGACGTCACCCGCCCAGTGCATGACTAACTTGGACGCGCTCCAAGGTCTTCTCAAACATGAGATACTACAATGCTATGTTATTAACATGCAATCTGTTAATGTCTACGGAATACTGAAATGAGTCACCTTATGCTCAATACACTGCAGCCAGTTGCTTTTAGGCTGTGATTTCTGGTTCATTTTCCTGAAGCAAAGACCTCTAACGATGAGCTAATTCTCCTAACTGTTTCGTTACCTGTATTCGAGAACAGCATGCTTAGGAACTATGCTTATGCTTATGAGCCAACATAGCCCGGGCTGTCCAGAGCCTGACAGATGATAGATGATGGCTGGATGGAAGGATGGATGGGTGGGTGGACGGGTGGGGAGATGGATGGATGGAAGGAAGAAAAAGAGGAAGGGTACAGGAAAAAGGGAAGGGGAGGAAGAATAGAAAGAAAAAGAACCGAGTAAGGGGCTCATTAAGCGTCCAACTTCGGCTCAAGTCATGATCTCGCCATTTGCGAACTCGATCCCTGAGTCGGGCTCAGAGTCTGGAGCCTGCTTCAGGCTCTGTGTCTCCCTCTCTCTCTGGCCCTCCCCTGTTCATGCTCTTGGTCTCTCTCAAAAATAAATAAACATTAAAAAATAAAAATAAAAAGAACCCAGTGAGGTACCATGTACATACAAGGTTCTAGGCACACAGGGCCACCACAACGCTAGAAGAAATCTGGGAAATTCACTTACTTATGTGTCTAAAGGTCAACATTTGCTTTTGCTGCCTGGGTCCACAAACCAACATTTCCGAAAGCCTGTGTCCCCAGCCTGCTTCTGCAGGGCACGGCCAAAGGGACTCTGTGCAACGCTGCCTGTTAGCTGCTCTATTTTGTACTTTCTTGAGGTGTCCCGCTTTGTGCCACATATAATCCCGACAGGAACCACCCATGGTATAAATAAAAGAAAAATCACTTTTTAATATTTCGCCCAATCTTTTTCTAAGTTGTCAATGTGTGAAATTAATGTCCTCTGTTTACCAATACATTGTATGGGGCACCTGGTGGCTCAGTTGGTGAAGCGTCCGACTCTCGGTTTTGGCTCAGGTCATGATCTCATGGTGCGTGGGATGGAGCCCCATGTCAGTCTTCGTGCTGACAGCGCAGTGCGGAGCCTGCTTGGGATTCTCTCTCTTCCTCTGTCCCCTCCCTCACCCTCTCTCTCTCTCTCAAAATAAATAACTAAATTGTGTGTGTGTGTATATATATATACATATATATAGGGGTACCTGGGTAGCTCAGTTAAGCGTCCGACTTCAGCTCAGGTTATGATCTCACGGTTTGTGACTTTGAGCCCTGCATCGGGCTCCATGCTGACAGCTCGGAGCCTGCTTCAGATTATGTGTCTCCCTCTCTCTCTGCCCCTCCCCTGCTCACACTCTGTCTCTCTCTCTCAAGAATAAATAATAAAATATTAAGAAGATATTTTAAAAATATATATATATGATAAAAAATGAATAGATATCATATTATACAGACAGGGAAAACCAAATATGGTGAATTTAAGTGACTTATCAAGGGCCCATGACAAGTTGCCAATCAAAGTGGGTCCATATTTCCTGGTTCCAGATCCAGAACTGTATTACACTGTGGCAGGTGGTAGAGAGGGCACAGGAAAATGAGCCCAGAGATGAAACAGCTGACCAACAAGTTCACTAAGGATGAAAATCGGGCATAGGTACATTCAGATCATTGCCTTTTCCTAGACTCCTGAGACCCCGGCAGGAGGAAAAGCCAGCAAGCAAGAGAACAGGTCTCGGTGCAGGCTGACGGTCACGAAACACCGAGGCCAGAGTCAGCGGACTGTCCTCTCTGTGATGCCCCACACAGAAAGTTCTACCCGTGCAAATGATCCACACAGAAGCTGAAGGATAGAGGACCCAGGAGAAGACTTCCAAAATTAGAGGAAACATGGACAGAGTGTGGGGAGCCACGGTGCTACCTGTCCCCCTGCAGTTTATGGTGGACCCACAGAGCAATCAAGAATGGCTCAGGGGGTGTGAGTGCTGAGCAATGACAAAAATAAAAAAAGATCAAAGACTCGGGACCCCGGAGGAGTAGAAGAAGGTGGGGCCTCGTAAGCGTGCAAGTCTCGAAACATACAATGACTTCACAACAGTCAAGTGGAAGTCGCCCACCAAGGCCTCCACTGCCCCGCTGCCAAGGTCCTGGGCAGGATGACAGGCGAGGTCACCGCACACACGCGTCTTCATCAAAATATCAGCATCCCTCGCACACAAGGGTCATGAACAAAGGTAGGCTGTTCGAAGGAGAAAGTCATTTGTATTGCAAAGAAAGCCAAAAGTATTGCTTCATCCCTTGACCCTTTTCCCCAAAATGGAAATATCTGGCAGGTGTGGGGAACAGGGGCTGCTCTCTTTTCCAAATAATGACCCACACAGAAATCCTGCTTGGGGACGGGGGTGGGGGGGCTGGTAGGAAGGTGGTCTATCACACAGATTTCTCAGCAGCAAGGTTGCAAGGTTGTGCTTCTCATGCTGAACAGAACAGGCATTTAACCCTCCAGCTCCTCGTGGGAAATAAGGAAGAAACTGCTTATCCACTTAGTCATAATTACCGCTTTGCCAGGTCCCCAAGGAACAGATGTTCTCTACCAGCCTCTGAGGACGGTTCCTGACTTCAAAGGCTGCAAAAGCAGCCGACAGACACAGCCCGCAAGGTGATCTTTCCCCAAGCAAAAAAGTACCGTGGTGTTGTCGGTTCCTTGCAGAAGAAGAGGCGAGGGTGTTCCTTATTCGTGTGGGCCCAGCAGCACCGCAGGAGGAAAGAACCGCCTTCTGGACTGCACTTCCGGGCGGAGGTCCCTAACCGTCCAGATGAGGCTGATGTTACTCACCAGGCCGCACCATCCATCGCGGAGAATAAATGGACTCATGACGCAAAGCCCCCTGGAGGAGGGAAGCCCTCCATAGGTGGTAGTTGTTACATTCCCAGTTCGTGGAAGTCAACCTCCTCTTTCCCTTGCTAGGGCTTTGGAGACCCATCCGTTCTATCTTCCCCACTCTGCATTTCCTGCTCTGCTGGGCCACCCACTGTCAGATAAAGACCTGCCCTGCCCTGCTTCGAGCCCTGACACCTTAGCCAACAGTTCCTGTCTTGTCCAAACAGATGTTTGGCAAGGCCAAGTCCGGTATACCGAAAGCACTTTTAAGACGCTGTCTCTAAGAACACATTGCATATTAAAAAAAAAAAATGGGATTGTCTGAACCTCAGAGATCTCCTGGGCTCTCAGTCCAAAACATTTCTCAGTGCTTGTCTTTGGGCAGCTTCTAGGTCCAAAGCTGATGGCAGTGGAACATCTATTTCTAAGAACTGACAACCAGGCACAGCTCTTGAATTGTCAAGTCGTTGGCACGAACCGCCTGTGTCCAAGAAGAAATAATAACCGAAAGGTCAGAACAAATTGCATTTTCAATGTGTACCTTAGTGGAAAAGAGGCGAGAACACCACCACCGTTTTGTACAGAGAAACACTCCTCCTGATGATACGGAACACTTTTTTCCTGAAGGCTGTTCATTCTTTCAACATTGATGCTTCGGTTCAAAGTTGGGGGCTGGGGGGAGGGGTTGCACAGGCACAAAATCCGCTACGACCAAAACAGAGGAATAGTTCACATCCACCCCCAACCACTCACAGACTGGAGTCAGGGAAATTGCTGAAGAAACTATTCCCACAAAAGAAGAAAACTGAGCTACTTCTCAACATGGATTCTAATAGGGTTACAAATAGGAGGACGCGATATTACCACGTTACTATGTACATTAGGCTAGATGGGTCTTCTGGGTCTTCGAAGGGAGTAACTAACAAGTTATTGTAACACACTTAGCAAACGTAACCCATTGGATGATGACAGAACAATAAAGCCATCCAAAATACTCCTTGTCTGTGGTTAAATAGAATCTTCAAGAAACTGCACTTTCGTAAACATCTTTCTTGGATCAACTGTATATTTCCCACTAGACTGGAAAAAAAAGCCCCTTGAAGGACAGGGCTGTGGTCCGGCTCGTCACAGGATCTCCATGCCTTCCCTGGAGAAACAACTTCTACGACTACCTACTGAAGTAATGTAATAAAGGGTGTCACAGATGTCCTTAAGGATATTCTAAATGCTCCAGGAAAGTTACAAAGAATCTTGCAAATGTTATTTTCAGAACTTCCTATCATATTGAAGGAATACTTTAAAAGGACAAGTTTTACAGGGATTCCTGGGGGGCTCAGTCGGTTGAGCATCTGACTTTGGCTTAAGTCATGATATCACAGTTTGTGATCAGGCTCACTGACATAGGCACGGAGCCCACTTCAGATCCTCTGTCCCCCACTCTCTCTCTGCCCTTCCCCTGCTCGAGCTCTCTCTCTCAAAAGTAAATAGAACATTAAAAAAATTTAATAATAACTACATTGGGGCGCCTGGGTGGCTTGGTTGGTTAAGCATCCAACTTCAGCTCAGGTCATGATCTCATGGTTTGTGGGTTTGAGCCCCGTGTCAGGCTCTGTGCTGACAGCTTGGAGCCTGGAGCCTGCTTGGGATTCTGTGTCTTCCTCTCTCTCTGCCCCTCCCCGTGCTCACTCTCTGTCTCTCTCTCTCTCTCTCTCTTTCTCTCAAAAATAAACATTTTTTAAAAATTTTTAATAAAAAATAATAAATAAATAAAAATAGTAACATGAAAAGACAAGCTTTGCAATTAATGATCCAATATTGTTAATGTCCCCTAAACGGACATGAGATGCAGGGAAAGGGTCAAGTTTCTGTTACTCCACCAAGTCAACTGAACTTCATTCTGTTTGGTAAAGGGTAAAAAGAGTAATGAGCCTAAAGTAAAGTTGTCTTGATGAGCCGGGCCATAAGAGGTTGACCCTCTCTAAGTCTTAGCTTATGAATTAGACCCTATCAAATGAAGGTACTCCTAGAACACGATGTAAGGCAATCGGCAGGCCCATCTGAATGCCCCTGATTCTGACGTGCGGGCCCCGGGGGCCCCAGTTTTCTCTTCCCAACAGATCCCATTATCAGCTACATTAACTCAACAAATGTTTCAGTAAACTGAAGGAGCTATTCAGTCAGCTATACGGGATTTACACTCATTGGTTCGTTAATTAAATAATGTGTCAACATAACAAAAACCGTGGCCTCTCTGCTATCTCAGAGAGGCCAAATGTTGGGGGAGGGGGGGGAGGAGACAGTCCATCTTCTGAGGCTCTCCTGTAATAGGCAGGGGACTGCAGACCCAACCTTTCATTTAAATTAGCTACAGGGGAAAAAAAATTAGCTAGAGGGGGCGCCTGGGTCGCTCAGTCAGTTAAGTGTCTGACTTCAGCTCAGGGTGAGTTCGAGGCCCGCGTAGGGCTCTGTGCTGACAGCTCAGAGCCTGGAGCCTGCTTTGGATTCTGTGTCTTCCTCTCTCTCTCTCTCTGCCCCTCCCCTGCTCATGATTTGTCTCGCTGTGTCTCAAAAATAAACATTGAAAAAAAATTTTTTTTAAAAAGAGAGAAAGAAAACTGGACACCTGGGTGACTCAGTTGGTTGAGCGTCCAACTTTGGCTCAGATCAGGATCTCATGGTCAGTGGGATGGAGCCCCATGTCGGGCTCTGTGCTGACAGCTCAGAGCCTGGAGCCTGCTTCAGATTCTGTTTCCCTCTCTCTCTGCCTTTACCCCACTTGCACTCTGTATCTCTCTGTCTCTCAAAAACAAACTTTTAAAAAGCTTTAAATAAATAAAAAAGCAAGCTAGATATGATGTAGTCCTGTTGCCTTTCTGGTTAAAACTGCGGAAGGGGCAAAACAACCAAAATGAGGAAGCATGCAGAATACTACAGTGATTTCAAGTAATCAGCTGGAAATAAACAGTCACTGGTGACAGACCAATGGCAAGTGTTATGCTCATCACTGAGATGGTAAAAAGACAAACCTAACATCTTTTTCAAGAACACCAAAGACTGGTGATCACACGGTTCACTACAAAATGAAGCTGAAAGAGAAACTCTTCATCAGAAAACTTTTGACCACCATCCTTTACCAACACAGTGAAATCATACTAGTCTTTTGAACCATTATGCGGAGGCATGTTAAAATGAAAATTAACTTTCTTACCAGATGGAGAAACCTCCCAGCCTCCCACCGCTACCCCAAAGTCCAGAAGCAGCTACCACTGCCTGCCATCCAGTGGTAGATGAAAATCTGCACGATGTTTTACTTGATAATCTCACTGTAACAGAACCCTACCACGGGCAGCAAGGGAGTGGCAGTTACTATGCAAATGATCACATTACAAAACTGGAGTCGCAGCCACTGGAGATAAATACAAAGCACATTAGAATCCTTGGAGGAGGTTCCAATACCCTAATCTAAGAGTCTATTTTTCAAAAATAGCAACAGATTAATAATTACTGAGAGCTGTTTCCTAAAATTACTCTCCTGTTGATATTTCTCAATTCTAAAATGTCATGAGAAATATGCTCCTAGCTCTGCCTTAAAAGAAAAGCATCACCGAAGAACACCACCGAAAAACAAAGGCGTTCGTACAAGGAAGTGAATACCCTAAACATATAAGTATGTTCTCAGGAGGGACACTAAAAAAGCAGAAGTCACATTAAGTTGAAAACAACACACACACATACACACACACACACACACACACACACACAAAAGAACAGAAGTTCATAATTTTAATATTACAGTCTGTCCCCCCAAAATGACCCATGAGCTAAGATTTGTCGATTTTATATATAGAGACTCCATATATTTAGGACTCTCTGCCCATTAGGTAAAGTAGAAAAGGCAAAAGAAAAAGGAATTAAGCATTGTATACCATATTTATAAAAATGCAGTTTTTTAAAAAATTAAATCTAGGCTTGATTTGGGGGTTCTTGTTTTACTCAGCTTCCCATTTGCCAAAAATGTTAAACAGCATTGACTTTCAACGAGACTCAGCTCCGTGAGACTCTGGAAGAGGAGTGTTAATTTCACAATACTCCAAAAGGTCTCTGCTCTTCCCTGCTTTCCCTGCTTGGCCTTCCTTTTCAAGGCGCACACCCTGCAAAACCAAGGGGGTGCATGGACAAACAAGCCACGAATATCTAGCACGTATTCATTTACAGTTTGTCTTTTCACAACAAGTAGCTCAAAGGGACGGATAATTTTCTCTGCCACAGGGCTCAGGCTCATGAACGGACTTGGAAAAATTATCTGGTGATCACTCAGCTTAAAACAAGGATTGTTTTCTTATGTCAAGGTAACCAGTGAAGCAAGCTTGGGTGTGTGACGCTTGAAACACTGGTGCTGGCAGATGGAGAATCCCTTTGGTTAAGAGTCTCATATTTTATCGAACTGCATGGTTTCAAATTCACCATAAAGAAGGTGCCTCTCTCTTTATCATCAGTTCTACCAGGAGATACTTAGCACATTCACTCTACAACTCATGACGGTTGTTAATCAGAAAAGAAGCTAAGAGGGGGAAAAAAATCCAACCCGAATCTTTTAATACGCTATTTGAAACTCTATAATCTGACGAACCATCTTTTCTGGGATAGTGCTAATGACATGAACCAGTAAAATCTTTAACTGGTTCCATCGATAATAAACCATTTTCGAGATAAAATTACAACTTGGAGTGGCCCTAATTAAAACCCCTCACCAATTCAATCGGGCCCTTTTTTGGTAATTTAAACAACAAATTCCTGTCTGGAATCAACCTTTCAATGTGCGTTTGCAGTGAATCCCATTTCAACCTTTTAATAAAGTACCACCAGTGGATCTGCAAGTTGAGGAAAACCGTTGGGCAATATGCTTGGCACCAAAGAGAAAACTGTGTGGGTCACAAGCCACTCATCACTGCGCAGGGTGGGAGACAGAAAAGAGGAAAAGATAGGATAGGAAGCGGAATCTACTGGACCTCAAGGGGAGAAAGCACTGAAAACTGCACTTTAAGTACCTGGGACAAAGGCAAGAAGCCTGCACTCCCCAGCTAGAGAGCCCACAAGGAGCTGGGGAGAGGACGCAGTTGGCAGCCGGGGCAGCAGGGACCAGAGAAGGAACGACCAGGATGCAGCACGGGGGAGCCACAGGCTCGGGGCAGAAGGGGCCCATGAGAATGGGGCTGGAGGGGCGACAGAGATGGGCCAGAAGGGAGAGGGATGGGGCTGGAAGGGCAGGCTTGGGGCAGGAAGGGAGCCAAGGCAGGGGGAGCACTGAGGACCACAGGAATGGTACAGAAGGGGGTGACAGCGATGGAGCTGGTCCAGCCAAGTCACAACCACCTCCCGGCAGCCCGTTGCTGGGGCGCTCCTGCGCGCGGGGCGCCACGCTGGGCACTTTGGGGCGCTCTCTCCCGGAGTCCCCCCGCTCCCAACAGCCCTCCAAAGCCCATTTCAGAGACGGGAACGGTGAGGCTGAGGGTGGGGGGAGAACAGCAGCGGCCGAGCGCCCGACCCTCCCGGACGCAGGGGGTCGCTGGCGGCCGCCGAGAGAGGCGGCGCGGGGGCGGCGCGGACCCGGGCGGCCGGTACCTGGGCTCGGGCAGCACGATCTTCTTGCTGGCGCGGGCGGCCGGGGTGGCCTTGCTCTTCTCCATCGCCATCAGGTAGCTGACATCGGCCAGCACGGCCTCCAGGTCCGCCATGTTGGCGAGCGGCGGCGGCGGCGGCGGCGACTCCTCGGGACCCGGACGGGACTCGCTCCTGCCGCCGCCGCCCGCCGCGCCCCGACGTGGGGGGGCCGCCCCGGGGCAGCCCCCCCGCGCGCGCGCTCTCGCTCGCGCGCCCCCGCGCCCCACTCGGCGCGCCGCAGCCTCGCGCCCGCCGGGGTCGCCGCGCGCCGCCCCGCCCCCCGCGCGCGCCCCCGCCCGCTGCCCCGCGCACGCGCCGCCGCCCCCGCCTTTCTCGCCGGGGGTCGACGGGGAGCGCGGGTCGGCGGTTGGAGTTCCTAGGCTGGCTGGCGTAGCCGCCCTGCCGGCCCAGCCCCGGTCTCCTGACCGAGTGCCCGCGGGCACCGTCCCGCCCTCCCTTCGGGGTGGCCACGGGGGACTTCCTCTCCTCCTCCCCCCCTCCTCCTCCTCCCCCCCTCCCCCTC